>JAJJWX010004533.1:0-29710 GCA_023529315.1 Papaver bracteatum
TAGGGTTCATTCATATGTCCAATAATTTGTTGTGTTTTGTTTTCTGTAGTTGCACAGTAGATGTTACATTGTTCGTACCTACATAAGTTTGGAAAATATTAGATCCCATTTGCTCTTAAGCACACAAGTCAAGGACGGAGGGAAGCCATTTCTTTCGTTTTATGGGCTCCAAAAGCCCATTATGACTCTAAAATTTTGGCATTTTAAGCCTGTCTGCCTACGAGATGAGTCCTTGGCTCCGCGCATATTTGCACTATACCGCAATTTCCAATAGCACCGACGGCAGCCGCCGACTCGACATTTTTGTTTAGGTGCGTGGTACTCGTGAGAGTGGAAGAAATCGAAAGTGGATGGCGACCATACGTTGGCAGAAGACTGGTGGTTGATGCAACCAACCAAAGACAAACGAAGCATCATTTACTGCTTTTCTGTTTATATCACCAGGACTCGGTAGTAAATGAATTGAGATTTGGAAATTCGGCTTAGTTTTTCAACCAAGCAATGAACGAATTTGGACATTAAATTTGGCAAATGCTATTTTCATCGATCTTACCACCACTATGCACTAAAAGTCGCATGCTGCAATGGACTTCCACATGAGCCCTTAGTGCTTTCCAGTTTGGAAAACAATTTCTTTTCATCGTGAAAGTTGGAACAAATGAGGATACTGCTTTCCTGTCAAGAAATCGAGCTTTTACACGGAACTGCACTTCGAAAGCTACGATGGGGAAGCTTATTGTCGTTGGGAATCTGACTCTGCAGAGTGGGTGATAGAAACGAAGAGATGGCAGCAGAAGACAGGGGATGGTGCGACATGACATTATATTTTGATTCCCGGGTCAGATGCTTTGGAACCGTTAAAGTTGCATTAGTACCAAAGAGAGCTCAAAGCAGTCTCATTAGGTTTTCCTTTTCTTGTTCTTGGTATCTTTTTTCGAAAATGTATATTTCGGAGAGAGTGTGAAAAAGAAAAACATGTGGGTCCTATTTATGCCCCTATCCCCTAATAACCCTAGGAATTCTAATTGCAGCATCTTTGATACTTTTCATATACGGTGTGTATCAACTCCAAAGGGAGGTTATATAATACTCCATCTTGTTTCAAAGACCGTTTCTTTATTTCTTTTTAAATGGAGTTTCAAAATTATTTCCAGCTTCATTTATAGTTATACATTTTCAATGAACTCTCTAATATACCCTGAATTCTTTATATTCATAATCCCCATTTTTAACGTGGACTCAACTAAAATATTAAATAAATTAGTATAATTGAGGAAACAAATATATCCCCGTTCCTTTTAAGGAAATATACACGTTTAATACTAAAAAAAAAATTCCTTATAAAGTTTATCTTTCTTAAATTCAATATCTTTTATATTTCATTATAATTCAACCAATTTTGGATAATTTTTATTGTTAGTATTTTTATTAAATAAAATAGGAAGTAACATGTGGTAGTCAAGTAAAATAGTATGGTCTCCTTAATATTTTGAGAAAGTCAAAGCTTTAATGTCTTTGTGAAACGGAGGAGTATTGCAAAAAAAAAAAAACAGTATGTGGTCATTCAATGACCATACAAAGTAAAACTTGAGTTACGAATTTTAAACAATCGGTGTCACGAGACCATACCTTCAACCAGTTGTTTCATAAGATCGACAACCACCAAAAACTCTCCCATCCATCAATTTTTTCTAACGGTGACTGAGAGTGGAAGAAATTGAGATTTGGAATCAACTATGGGTGATTGATAGACCGCTTCGTTTCCAAACCGGACCCATCTCAGCTAGGTGGTGAGTTGGTTATCAAAGTTGCAACGAGTCAGCTCTTCCCATTAGATCGTGTTGGGTAAATATCTTTGTTACCGATTCTCCGATAATCAACCGTGTATTATCCAACATCAGTACAACTCTTTGTAACACGGTTTCCTCATGTATTACATCTCAGTAATACCAACAACAAAACAAGAAAAGAATGATAGAAAAGAGATGATCAATCATAAAAACTTAAAGGACTTACTTGGGTGTATTGAGGCAGTAATCTCTTTTTAAGACAGTTGATGCCCAGATATAATGTTTACAAATTTAGCGTGACATGTCTGACATTCAACAATACTGATGTTTTTAGCAGCATCTCGATAACACCAAGGCAAATGAATCTTTAATGGATGTAATAAACTCTTATTTCAACTCTTGGAAGACGCGCCACAAACTCTTAAAATTTCTAGTACTAGTTTTATGACTCTAAAACATACTTGCACGTGGAGAATAAGTGGGGTTTATATAGGCTGATGACTCTTGGAGAAGTCCTTTCATGAAGAGTCACAACCTTAATGAGAGTCACATCACTTGGGATAAGACACTACATATTGAAAGGTTTAGTGAGTGGACATATCCATTCACACTAACTAACCAACTCATATTTCTATTCAAAATTCCAACAATCCCCACATTGAATAGAAATTCATGCAAGTTAATGCGAGACACTGAAAAGAGTTTGTGCACTGGAGCATCATCGCATCTTAGGAGAGAATGGCTTTTGCCTTGAAATCTTCTCGTAGTGAATACAACCGGGTTTACTAGTTGTTCGGTGAACGCGATGTTCCTGAACCGCCTAACTTATGATGTAAACCGATGCAACAGATATCACACGATTTATTTCCACATATCCGGTTCTCGGTTGTGTTCATTTCTGCCCGAACGATGTTAGCTTTCATGAGTGCTCTAGGATTAAACTTGTCCTTACGGTTATTATGGCAGCTTTACCACTTCACACTTATATAGGTGATCTCTATTTGAAAAGTATCTGCCATACTTTCTTAGGAAAAGGCTCAAACCATAGGAATCATTAATAGAAATTCTCAACCTCTCACTTGGCGGGCAACAACTGTTTTTAGCGTCATAGAAATGGGAAAGATAGTAATCTCTTACGAGTGTTTTGTTGGTATACAATTTATAACTTGGTTGTCCTTTTGGAACCTAGATAACCATGAGATCTCCAATAGCTAGGTTGGGTGTCCGCTATAAATACTACTCTATATAGGCTATCCTATTTCCTAAAATGATGCGATTGATATCGCCTCTCTAGAATTTGTATCATTTGAAGCTCAGAATACATTCCCTTGTTATTTTCTTCTTGATGCGCGCATTTGAGAGGCAATTGCATTTATGGTGTTATGTCCTCAATTTACTTAATGAGACGTACTGTAATATCTCAAATCTATGTGTTTCTTCCAAAAATAATTGTTTGATCGAGCAGTCTATTTCTACCATATTATACTTGAGCGTTAGTAGTATACTCGAAATTCAGTTGCTATTATCTAATCCGACTTTTGCGTCCAAAGCTCAGGAATCCACAGTTGACCTCGTTATCAACCTTCGTTTGATAATTTCCTTACTACCACATTCCTTTTACAATAAAACCACATAGTTTTTCCAGCTTTGGAATGTCGGGGGTTTGTGTTCAAAGTATTAGAAGACTCATGGTTAAGAAAATGATTGACTTGCAAATGCTCCAATTGCTCATCCTCCAAGAAACCAAAAGATGATGCCTTTGCTCTGCTTACGATATCTCGCAAATCTGTGGTGACTCCAATTATGGTTGGACGTACCAGCAATCGATGGGTAGTTCGGGTGGTATGTTAACCCTGTGGAATAAGAATTTTGTTGAAGTTCAAGACTCCCTGGTAGGTGACTACACTTTGTCGGTTCGCTGCACAAACAAATTTGATGGTTTCCAATGGATCTTGACAAACGTTTATGGTCCTAATAAACCTCATGACAGAGATGCTTTTTGGGATTGAATCGGATAATATTAGTGAGCTATGGGACCTACCTTGGTGCTGGGAGAGTGACTTTAATGTGATTGCAAAGTAAATGAGAAGAAAGGATGTTTATAAAATTTTCAAAAAGCATGGAAAACTTCTGTGAGTTCATCTCCCAACATGACCTTATTGATCTACCCCTCAAGGAGCTCGGTATACATGGTCTAAGCAGGCCGGTCTAATCTGTCATGTGCGAAGTTTTGGATAGATTCTTAATCTCCTGCGTTTGAATCCCATTATCCTTTTGTTTCACAACTAGCAAAATCCCGCCCAACCTCATATCATATCCCCATTCTCTTAGACATCTCGCATCCTAGTTGGGGACCTAGTCCATTTAGATTTGAAACCATGTGATTTATGGAGAATGGCTTCATGGAATTATTGGAAAATTGGTGACTTCTTTCTGCTTTACAAAAATGCAACTTAGTACAATCCTTTGGTGCAAATTAAAAGCCTTGAGAATCTTAAAGAATGGAACAAGCTCACGTTTGGGCACACAAGTGCAAAGTTGCGTCTCATGTTGTCGAAATTCAAGGTCTTGACAACATAGTCAAGAGTCTCATCTATCCGTTCCCAGCCTACAAGATTTGGTGAACTTTAAAAAGGACTTCGAAAAAACAACAACTATGGAGGAGGTGTCCTGGAGGATTAAATCCAATACCAAATGGCTTCAGAAGGCGATAAAAATACTTCTTTTCATAAGAAGGCAAGTGCAAGAAGAAGGTATAACAGAATCAGGAAGTTGTACATTAATGGCACTTTGTTGATGACAGATTAGCTACAAGAACACATTGTAAGTTTTTATGAGACTCTCTTCAAGGAAGAAGATATTATCAGACCTGTGTTGAGGGGATTGATTTTGATTATATTAATTCCGTTGATTTCAAATTTTGATGCTACCTTCTCTCAAGTCAAGTCTTACAGAAATTCAAGATCTTGGAAAGATAAGGCTCATGGAATGGATGGTTTCCCAATCATGTTCTTTCATAAATGTTGGAGTTTCATTAAAAAAGACATGATGGATACGGTTAAAGAATTTTGTGAATCAGGTTGCATTGATACAAAGCATAACACAACTTTTATTACTTTGGTCCCCAAAAAATATCATATATAGAAACTATGAAAGATTGGAGACTATATGTATGTCTTCTTTAGTGTCTATAAAATCTTATCCAAGGTACTTGCTACTAGATTGAAATTGGTTATGACAAAACTTATTTCTCCGGTACAGTGCGCTTACATTGAGGGTAGACAAATCATAGATGGTACTCTCATTGCAAATGAATTAGTGGACTCGAGATTAAAAGGTGGGAAACCTAGGAGTTATTTGTAAAATTGATCTTGAGAAGGATTTTGATAGAATCAATTGGCGTTTTCTTGAGTTCATGATGCAAAAATGGGTTTCAGCAAGAAGTGGATCAGTTGGTCCAAATTTTATTATTCTACCGCAAATTTTTCCGTACTCATTAGCCCGGGGTATCCTTGTTTTTTTCAGCGGCTCAAGAGGTGTTAGGAGTTTGCCCTATGTCTCCACTTCTTTTTTAACATTGCTATATCGAGGGTTTCTCAAGATATATTGATGAGCTGCTAACTCTCGTTATTCAATGGATTTTCAATGGTGGAGAACGGTTTAGGGGTTAATCATTTACCCTTTATGAGATGACACCATTTTCTTTGTTAATAAACAAAAGGAGGAACTCACAAATTTGTTTTCTATCCTTCATTGTTTTGAATACATTGCAGGTTTGAAAGTCAACAAAGCTAAAACTAGACTAATTTCTATTGGTGATGTCCTCATTCATTTTGGTGGCAATGCTGAGTTGGGATGTGCAGAGATACAATTCCTTTCATATACTTGGGAATGCCTCTTGGTGCAAGCCTAATTCTAAAGCTATTTTGGTACCCGATTATTGAGAAATTTGATGCTAGACTTTCTATATGGAATGATTTCCACTAACAAAGGAAAGTTAGCCCTTCAATTGCATCTTAACCTCATTTCCAATGTACTATTTCTCTCTTTTCAAAGCTACCATTTCAGTCATCAAGATTCTCTGTAATAGAAAATGAGGAACTTCCTTTGGGGTGGCAGAATTATTCACATTTGGTTAATGGAACGGGTTTATGCAAACAAGGAAAGGGGAGGTCTTGGTGTGTTGAACTTAATATTGATGAACTTAGCTCTCCTAGCTAAATGGTGTTGGAGATTCGGGGTAGAGAAGAATCATCTGTGGTACAAGCTTATAGAAGAGAAATACGGTTGTAACTTTTCAAATTGGGTACCGGGTTTGGTAAATTCACCTCATGGTGTGTCTTGTTGGAGAACAATTTCTGAGGTCAGTGTTTTGGTAAACAAAAATTCAACTTTGGGTATCCATTATGGAGGCATGATCTCATTCTGGAATGATAAGTGGGTCGGGAATACTTCTCTTGCAGAAAATTTCAAACTTCTCTCCAAATTAGATAGACTACAGTGTGGTAGTTTGGCCGAGCATATTACACAAGATGGTGCTTTGAGATTCGATTTCAAGCGAACTCTAAACAATTTGGAAGTGGCTGCGGTTTGTCACCTCTTATGTATCATCTAAGTAATCCTCCAATCCATCGATAACTTACTGAGACACGAGAAGGTGGGCTCTTCATACATCGGGTTGTTTCACCGTTAAATCTCTGTATGAGACCTTTGTTATTTTCAACGGGTTTGGATGACTTTCCATATCATTTTGTCTTAAAGCTTGAGTCCCTCAAAAGTTAACTTCCTACTACAGTGTGCCGTTCATGGTAAACTAAATTCATTAGATATGTTACAACACAAAGGTATGGACATCTACGGCTCTTGTATTCTTTGCGGGGACAATAATGAATCTAGGATCATATTTTACTTCTTTGTAAGGTAGCTCACAATATTTGGATGGTCACAACTCCTTCAAACATTGGTTCTTGGGTGTTTCAGGAACCATGCTCAGTTTTGCTCATTCATGGTCTTTCAATACGACGTCCCATTCAGGTAGAGTTGCATGGGACTTAATCCCAACTGCGGTCGTATGGGTTTTGTGGAGAGAACGTAACTGTCGCACATTTGAAGAAAACTATAGTTTCAAAACAGATGAAGACCTTGCCCCTGAGATGTCAAGTCACTTGTGTTATCATGGGCAAATGCTTGTGGAAAGAAGGTTCACCTGAACTTCTCTAATACTGTTTCTAATTGGGAGACTATATTCTCCTAATTTTTTCTTTTCTGTTCTGTTTCTGTCTACTTTTGTAGACATTTGTAAATTCTTCAATCTTAATAAATCTCTCTTCTTATAAAAATAAAAAAACACAGTTTTCATTGATGATTTTGAATCACCACTTACTACTGTACATACATAACCATGTCCAATCTAGACACGAGTACAATTTATTTGGTGAAGAATTCTATACAGATGGACTTCTATAATATTAACATACTATATTATTATAGGATCCGTAACTGACTAGCTCTTCTGAATAGGAACCCCCACAGTCCCGAGGTATACATTCCTTAAGAGATTCGTCTTCTGTGATTCTCCCAAAACCGCCAAAATTTATTGTACATACGAACACAAATTTTCATTTGCCGTGTACACTTGTTTCTTGTACTAGCAATGCTCTCTGAATAACCATTTGATGAATTTGTCATTATAACCATCTTTGTTAAATGCCAACTACCCCACATTTCTGTGGTGTTCATCATATAAATCTAGTGAGCAGCATCACTTCTTTGTCACAAAATTGGTGCGACGATAATATTTCATTTCATTTTATCTGGTTCCATTTGCAATTTTGGGAACAAAAACAAGTTCATAAAACAGTTTTCGCATGGTCACACTATAAGCACTCCAACGGACCACCATGGGAATTTCCTTATCACTCATCCATTGAACTTTCCGAATAACGTGTGAAACCATTCTCATATCAGAAATTCGTCTACTCATCGAGCTTCTGCCTTTCCACATTTCATATTAAAATTTGAAATGTCAAGGCCACTGTCTTTTCACCAACAGGGTTTCGTACCACATTTCAAGATCACTGGCAAATAGTATGAAGTCACTACTAATTCTAAAAATTAGCATCTATTTAAATTCCATCGAACTACTACTGATTAAATGATCACACATGACATACGAAACCGATCACCCTATGTAGAAGAATCTTTTATTAATCAAGCCTTGGATGTGATTACTAGACCGATCACTCTATTGGATTTGTTAATATCATGTTTCACTTCTGAAATACCATTGGACATAATTCCTTGAAGATTTAATTTTGTCATGGATAAGAGACAAAAAATTTACTCACAGAACAAACCACAATGATCTTGGTTGACCAACTCTGTACATCCATCGAAAGAAAATACGTTCCACTACCTCATCGTTCTTATTTTAAAAGACAATACACCTAAAGTTTACATTTCAGATTCAAAGATGTAACCGCTTTCACCAATCTAATGAAGTCTTAGATGAAGACACAGTAATCTTTTAACAGTGCTCAACAAGTTTGGAATTGTTGTATCTTTCGCATCTTGACCCAAATGTAGATTTTTGAAAATGGGTAATCAGGAAAAAACCTGATATACAACTTTCATTTTTACTACAAAATCAAAAGAGCAACAATAAAAACATATTGGAAAATCATTCTGGACTAGAATTGATATTCCTCTCTTCAAAAATCAACTTTCTGAAATTTCAAAAAAATGTTTCCACTACTTAAACGGGCAGAAGAATTTATCCAAATTCCTCTCCAGTTAAAAGATCAATCTACACAACGTTGCGCCAAAACTGAACCTTCAAATTTGTTAGAAGGAAAAACTCCAACTAGAGAGAATGGGAGATTCAAACTGAGTATGAGTTTTTCTTCAAACAAACAACCCACCATGAGTAGTAATTTATAAAGAGTTGCTACTCAACAATAACTTAAGAAGGGCAGAGAAATATCAAGACCGATTTCAACTAATCAGAATTCTTGAACCAATATGTTCCAAACCATGGAAAAGATTAATAATCCAATCTAAACCGAAAACATTTTGATATGTTCTGTATCACGCCCAGATAACGCCACAATAAGGGAATGGGAATATAAGCCAGAGGAGTGTTCTGATCTTGGCTTAACTAGTTGTGGACCAGTTCAAAGCATTACAGTACTCCTCGTCCAAACAGACACTCTCTGTTTGTGTTTGAATCCAAAATTCTAACGGCTCTAACATTACCCAAACTGTCTTGGATTAATATGGTTAGACAACATTTTACCAGGATGCACATCAACCGATGTGAACTTATTATCATCCTGTTGTATGTTCAATTTACTACCAATCTGTAATCGACTATTCTTTATAACATGAGATCAATAAAGAGAGTCGAATTAGATTGCAGGCATTACAACCATATGCAAAAACCGTCTGTGTGGTCAAACCAAAGGTACCATTTCAAGGTCCTTATGTGCGTCTCTGGTTGCCGCTCTCTAATAATTAATGAAAGAACGTGTAGAGCATGTGTCGAACACACCATTTTCTACAACTGCCCATTGCTTTCAGTAAAGCTCTAATCGGTAACAAAGATTACAAATGCAATTAAATGTCTTAAGATTGTTGGGTAAATATCTTCGATTTACCCGATTCTCCAATAATACAACTCCGTGTATTATCCAACGATCCGTTACAACTCTTTGTAACACGGTTTTCACTCATGTATTACATCTCGTAATACCAACAACAAAACAAGAAAAGAATGATTTTTTTTTTTTTGATGGGAAGAGAGAATTTTATTAAAGAAAAAAGAATTTACAACGGTCTACAAAATGTAGACAACAACAACAAAACAAAAGAAACAACAAACCAAAACAATTGAAAACTTAGAGAAAAACAGTCTCCCAATTGCTAACCGAATAAGAGAAGTTGCTATGCACCCTCTTCCCAAAAGCATTGGCCCAACTCAAAACCAGAGTCTTAGCCTCATTAGCCAAATCCTTATCGGTCTTGAAGCTATAATTAGCTTCAAAAAGTTCTAATTTAGCTCCCCTCCACAACACCCAAATCAACTGCTCTGGATTAGATTCCAAACAACTTTAGCAGAAGCAGACAAAGAATTGAGAGGCCAAGAATGTGCAAAGGATAGCATAGTTTCCGGGAAAACCCAAGACCAGTTTTTATCAGGGGTGATTGCAGACCAAATGTAGCGGGCAACCTTACAATGAAGCAGGATATGATCTTGAGATTCAGAGCTATCCCCACACAGGATACAAGAGCTATATAAATCCATACCTTTGAATTGTAGCATATCCAGAGAGTTGAGCTTGCCATGCACAGCGCTTTTCAAACTAAAAAAGGAAATTTTAGGTGGAACCTCAGGCCTCCAAGTAAACAAATGCGGAAAGTCATGTACCCCCCTCATCTGAGATCAAAAAAGCATACAACGATTTTACTGAGAATTTCCCTGTAGGAGTAAGTGTCCATCTTCTGGTGTCGGGCTTAAGGAGTCTCTTGTTGGGTGGATTAGAGCCAATGATGGAGAGCATAATAGCTAGTTGATCTGTTTCTTGCATTAGATATAACTCTTTTAAAATCAAAATTCCATGAACCTTAAAGTAGTTAATATGATCTACCACAGAACCAAATTGTAGTCTGTCTATCTTTCAAATACATGCAAAAGAAGAGGCCAAGCAAGTATTACCTATCCACTTATCATGCCAGAAAGAAAGCTGATTTCCAGAGTGAAGACTGAGAGTTGAATTTGCAGAGATCAGAGAACTGACATTGGTGATGGTTCTCCAACATGAAACACCATAGGGAGTTACAACCTTCCCTGGAACCCAACAAGAAAAGTCACAGCCATATTTCTCCACAATGAGCTTGTACCAAAGATGTGATTTTTCAATACCTAACCTCCAACACCATTTAGCAAGTAAAGCATCATTCATCTTCCTTCAAATTTAGAATACCCATTTTACTCCTTTTCTCTTACTAACATAAACATTTGACCATTTAATCGAGATGAGAGCAAGTCACAAGATGTTATGCCTCCAAAGAAAATTCCTCATTTTCTTCTCAAGAATATTAATAATCAAATAGGGGCCTTAAAAGAGAGGGATAATACATTAGGTGAAGTAAGGATGCATTTAAGAAGAGCCAGTTTACCTCCTTTAGATAATGTACACTGATTATATATAGATAGTCTTGCATCAAACTTTTCAATGATAGGAACCCATATGGATTTTTGAATTGGAAGGTTGCTCTAATGGCATTCCAAGTATAAGAATGGCAAAGAGTCTGTAATGCAACCTAAATCAGCTTCCCATTCTTCAATATGGTACTTCACCAATCGCAAAGAATGATAGAAAACAGATGATCAATCATAAACTTAAAGGACTTACTTGGGTGTATTGAGGCGAGTAATCTCTTTGCTTAAGACATTTGATGCCATGTATATAATGCTGTTGAGTTTAGCGGCACATGTCTCCAACATCCAACAATACTCGATGTTTTTCAAAGAAGACTTGATAACACGAACAGCGAACGCGAATGGATGTAGCTCAAACTCTTCTTTAACTCTTGAAGACACATGGAAACTTTTAAAAATTTTAGTACTAGTTTTATGACTCTAAAACATACTTGCAATGGAGAATAAGTGGGGTTTATATAGGCTAGAGGTGACTCTTGGAGAAGTCCTTTCATGAAGAGTCACAACCCTTAATGGAGAGTCACATCCCTTGGGATAAGACACTACATATTGAAAAGGTTTAAGTGAGTGGACACATCCATTCACACTAACTAACTAACTCATATTTCTATTCAAAATTCCAACAGATCGATCTCAGCTATCCACCGACAGTGGGAGTGATTTTGTGTTACAACTTACTAGCAATAATTTTTTGTTAGGCCGAGCACTACGGTGGGTAGTATAGCCAAAGTTTTTTTTTTTTTTTTTTTTGAAGCATAATAGCCAAAGTTGTTAAAACGGGAAAAAGATTGATCTAGCAGCGTTAGACAATTTTTGATCTAACTTTGTTAGAGCCGTTGGATCGGTGGATCCAAGGGTGGTGGTGGTTTATGATGAAAATTCAATTTTTGCCAATTTTTGCCCTTCGAGTAAAAAACTCTACTGACAACCACCACCCTTGGATCCACCGATCCAACGGCTCTAGCAACGATAGATCAAAAATAATTTAGCGCTGCTAGATCAAAATCGCTTTCGTTAAAACGTCAAATGCAAGATAATTTGTATTCTTCTTTTTTGAATTGAATCTCATCATATTGCAAATTAAAATCCAAACGTTCATTGGAGACTAGTTACACTTCCTATCAGATATGGAGGCCTTGGGTTATACACGGCTAAGGAAGCATCACAATACGCCTTTCTTGCATCACGTGTGCAATCTTGGGGATTGCAAGATCACATACTCAGGGATAGTGGAGTAGAAGGTATGGACGATAATTTTTATATGGCATTGAAAACCTTACAAGAAAATCTGCCCGACCAAGACTTTAGTAGTTTTACCAATAAAGACACCGCCCCACTTAAAGCACAAAGCAACCTTTGTGAGTGCTTTTTGGTAAAGTTGTTAAAGATATGGGTAGGGTTTATGGGTTTTCGGATAGATAAAGCGCTTTTTGAGTGTCACAAAACAGCATGCGCAGGATTTTCTTCTCGCTATCCCGATTGACGGCCTTGGACTTAAGATGTCCCCCTTGGAGTATTCGGTGCATCCTTAATCAGGTGTTAATGATCCCCTATACCCTTTCCGATTCTCGTTGCCCTGCTTGTATTACAGGTGCCTAGACGATATGGGGAACATGTCGTTCTTGTAAGGTGGATCCTGGTTTCAAATATAGACATGATCATGGAGAGATATCTTATATGATGTATTATGGAGGGTCAAGTATTTCGGCAAAGAAAGAGGCGTCGGTCAACTTTTGACGGATCCTCTTGAAGGCAGATCAACACTCGAGCCGCAGATGTTCTTATTTTTGGGTGGGCCAACGGAAAACATACGTGTGTTGATCTTCTTGGGTTTCTCCATTAGTAGGCATCGGGCAAGGCTCTTTCACGGTTGGACAAGCGACTTTGAAAGTCAGCTTGTAGGTAAGATAACGAAGCATGAAAAGGCTTGTATTGATAATGGACATGCTTTTATTCCTTTGCCTTTGACACTTTGGGTATTTAGCTCTAGGAGGCGGTTGGACTCTGGAGAGAGTTCAAAGAGTCGACAAAGAATGTCATGACTCCCGATTCTAGAGAGTTTGTGTTTAAGAGGATAGGGTTTGCCATTCAAAAAGGGCTTGCGGCGCAGCTTGTTGCTCGCTTGCCTTCTATGTAATAACTCATGAATCTGTTATTAATTATTAATTATGAAAAATGTTCAGTGTAACGTTCATGTAAATGAATGTTGTTTACCGAAAAAAAGAAGAAAAAAACGAACGTTGATAGTCATAAGATGCTACGATTGGGGTTAACCGAGTTCTATTCATTTACTTACTAATTAGGCATTTACAGCGTTGTTAGCTAGCAAGTACAGTAGTATGTTTGCATGAGAGGTGTCAGTTGTGTGGATCATGACTAATGGGAATCTATGCTAGCCAAGGCTATAAAGTGGATCAACATCAAACCCCCCCCACATTTTCATGGCGATTTTTTAGGATTTTCAAGTTTTTTCTGGGTTTTTCATGTGTGTTTTTAGTGTTCTGTGATGGGGTTTTCTACCCATCTGTAATGAGTTACCTCAGATCTTTTTTCAAATCCTATTTAAAATTTTGATAATTTTTTTTCTTTTTTCTCAAATTTTCTAGCAGTATCTTTTAATTTTCTTTCACTTAAATTTGATTCTAATTTCTATGTCTAATGGGTTTCTAATTCTCTAGCAGGTTCTTCATTCAGTTTACCATGGAAGGCATCTGGTATTGGACTTTTACAGTGTATATATGTCCTTCTGTCAACCATATT
Organism: Papaver bracteatum; assembly: GCA_023529315.1. NCBI lineage: Eukaryota > Viridiplantae > Streptophyta > Magnoliopsida > Ranunculales > Papaveraceae > Papaver > Papaver bracteatum. The sequence continues at coordinate 13,771 of JAJJWX010004533.1, forward strand.
GTTGCAGACAGTTCTTTTTCTATGGTCAAACTCAACAGTTAAAAAGATTGCAAGCCATCAATCTCAAGATGGATGAAAACAGTATGTACCAGTATCATAGTTTAGATTATGTTTATAATCACAATGAAGTCAGGGAATTCATCAAAAGGGATTTCATTTTCAGAGTTGTATCTCGTCAATTAAAAAAATTCCAGATCCAAAAATTAAAAATTAAAAATTAAAAATCCAAATCTTTCCCAAATTAGTTGTCCTGATTTCAGGAACTACAGCCCTTTTGAACCTATATTTCAGTCGATTCAAAACCCTTTTTATTCATCTTCAAACAATCAAGTTATGGGTATTACTTCTCAAATGCAAAGAACTAGGATTCGTGATTTTGGTGCTAATCATATGAGACTTGCTGTTGGTTCTACAACAACAGTAGATGCTGCAACTGATGAATGGAAGAACACTCTTTTTCGTAAACTCCAGTCAAAGGATCCAGTTGAAAATGATGTTGTTAGAAAAGAATTTTTGCAACAGTGGAAGCATTATAAAGCCAAGAACAATCGTGATATGGACAGGAATAACTATGTTTTCAACCTTAGTTACAATGAAGAGAGCTCATTCTTCCCCTAGTGTTGCTTTCTTCTAGAGAGCTCGAAAGCTATTACCCACCACCGACCCACCATAATACATCAAAAGTCAAAAATGGGAGGCTGTAACGAATTTGACGTCCACATAATTTCTTGACCTTGGACAAACAATAAGTCAGAGAAAGCCACGGGATTCCTTTTCAGCTTTTCGTAACGATAAGGATAATTAAACAAAATATTTGTAATAGTAAATTAGGTCCATTAAAACATTTTCTCTAATAATAACTGAAATCCAATCTCCTGATTGATCTTTCTTTTGTTCAGATAAGAGAAGAGTTACAAGTACAACTGCAGAAGCACTATAAGAATATGATATATGAATACAACCTGAAGTTTCTTCAAACAAAAACAAATTTTCATACTCTGAGTAACTAAAAGAACATCTGTAATTCAAAGATTACAACAGATGTAAGATCTTTTATTTTTGCAGATCTACATTTAAGTTGTTGTTGTAGCATGTGAAAGGAGGAATCTTCCGTTTAGAACTGATCTTTTTCTCTAATTGACTGAATACGAGAAACACCCCTGCCAAGGAAAACAAAACACGAATATCATAAATATTTTTGGATAAGATAATGTACATATCAGATAACACCAATATTTTACACATCTTACCGGAGATAGAGGATATGTTAATACCCATATCAGGAGATACAGCCGCCCTAAAATTTAGTTTTGAGAGGATATATCATTGTGCTAGTTTGAGTCTCTCTTTGATCTAAAACTCCAACCATAAGAACCCATTTGATTCTTCTGATAATCGCAAATTCTCACCCCACAACTCCGGTTCGCTGATTTACCCATCAACATCGCCGGCTTACTCACCCTGGAGGTAGTGGTAGTCTTCTCCACTATCGCTCTTTACTCTTTCCAAGTAAGCAATGAACAACGAAAGACTAACACTACAATATTCTTTCCAAAACCTAGATTACAGGCTCAAATATGATTCAACAACAAAAATGCACGTACAAAGCTTTGAGCTATAGATTCAATTGATCACCAATAATGCGTGGAGTCATCAATTCGAACACAAACAACGATTAGATGAAAGAAACTTAAATTGCTAGGTCCACAAAGGACATGTCTTCTAACAATTGAAATGTAAGTCCCGACCTTTCTATGTTCATGTAAGTGAAAATTACAGGTATAAACAACAAGAAACTGATATGAATACACCCTGAAATTTTATGCAACAAAAACCAAATTACATACTTTGTCCCAACCATATAATTTTTGCCAAAGTCGTTCACAAACAATATTTCTAGTGGGGTGGTTGGTTGTATGGTTTTTCATTCTTCATCAAAAACGAATGAAAAAACAAAGTTTGAGAGGGCAAAATTACCAAAAGAAATACTTCAAAAACAAAATCAAAAAAAATGAACGAGGCTGGCCTATACAACGATAAAACGTGCATAGGGCAAACCCAACGTATAAGTTTTCACGGGGAAGTATGTTAGTTCGGAAATGACGATGGCCATTTTTGTGAAGGAACTACAAGTTTTCCCTTAAATGCCCAAACTAACCCTTAGTTTTTGTAGGAACCTTCGGAAGAGTTACGGCGGAGATAATTACTTCAAAATCCGTGCCGTATTTATGAACGACTTTGGCAAATCATTAGCAGATGGCGACACATCTCAAGACTCTAGATACCCAGAGAGAGAGAGAGTTATGTCATGTATCCGCTCGGCTAGGCTGGAAATATTTCTCAGCGGCTGAATGGTCCACCACGCTGTGATAATTGGAGACTGACTCAGCTCCAGTATAGTAAAGGGTCTTGACATGATACAAAAGCCAGCATGGGTGGGGCAACTGTCATTATTATATAGTTGGATGGGTGGTGGGTGTGGGGGTGGGGTGGGGATATTAAAGTAGCAACGAGTCAGCTCTCTCCCACCAGCGCACTTTAAGTGATGTGGGTCCCACAGAATAATTGGATTAGTGTGCATTTATAAACAAGGGATTTAAGTTTCCACCGACCGTGGCAGTAATTTTCGTGTTAGAACTTGGAAGTTACAGTCGGATCATTTTTACAGTCCCAACTAGTAATAGTTTTGTGTTAGGCTAAGCACTATGATGGCCGGGTACTCTCGATTAGCCATAGTTTAATCATCCCAAATACCGAAGTGTGTAAACTTTGTGTTACCACTTGCCAGTAGCTACAATGAACCTAAATAATTTTTTTTTTTTTTTATCATTTTGACCATCTTCTTCAGTAACTTTAATGAACCTAAATAAAAAAAAATTTTTTATCATTTTGACCATCTTCTTCAGTAACTTCAATGAACCTTACCGAAATGATGTCCTTGTAGCTCAAGGACAGCTGAACCGAGTCTTTGGTAGCTTATACACATTACATTATGCTGATCTGCAAACTAGTTAAAATCCGTAGCAGGTACATGAAAACACGTGAATCATGAGATAGCCATTTTTACATTTTTCAAACTTTAATCGTGACTTCATTTTTCTAATTTTCAAACTTAGAAACCAAAAATAAGAATTCACGTGTAGAAATGATGTTGATGTAAACGTAATATTGCTTGTTCAATACATGGTTTAAGGTGTATTGGTGAAGTTTATTCGAATATCCAAGATTACCATGTTTTACCACTTTTTAAAACATTTGGATTTTAATGAGATGAATCAAAAGTACGAAAAGAAAAAGAAAAAGTATGTACATAACATAACAATGGAATTTTGACTTCCAAATGAGAAAACCTATATCAAAGAAAATGCAACGTTATTTATCTAATTTTGATGTACTTAAAGTTGTCTTAAGTCTTCACTAATTGTTGATTAGCAAAACCGATGCACATACCACTGACATGGACCACCTCTGAAAGACCAAAGTAAAAATGTTGAGTCATGCCGGTCCAAGCCTTAATTTCTTCGTTTTCCATCAAAAATGAATGAAAAAGTTCCAATCCCATGAGATGAGGCAGCAAAATACCAAGTAATTTCGTGTTAGACTTGGACTCACTTCATTTTTCATATCATTTTTTGTATATAAGGATAAATGGATACTGTTAATGTGAATGCAATATTCATTAGAATCCAACCAAAAATAAGTCAAGTTGGCAAACTCATACGACAGTAAGAATGCGTGTGTAGAAACGAAGTTGATGTTGATGTAGATGCAGAATTCATTAAAGTCCAATGAAGAAAGACTAGTTCGAGTAAGCTCATATTGTTGTGTAGGTATCACATACTTGGTCACAATTCAAGGATTGACAAAGTGGTTATTGTCTAAACTTCGTAGGCAAGAGCGAATAACTTCGAGCCTCTGCGTTTTTTTTTTTTTTACTTAGTTTTACCTGATTTACCTAATCTCAGGTCTCGAAGCCAGATGGGAATTTATTTAGCTTTAGAGTGTGATACAGCCAAAGCGGGATTCATTATTGTCCATGCGTCCTCAAGGGCCGATACATTGGCAGCAGAAAGCAGGGCATGAGGCACCCTTTTTATTTGTTTATTTGAAAAATCAAAAAGGGCGGTGATGAGCTAAGGCTGATCGTAATAAACAAAAGGGCGGGATAAAAGAGAGCAGCATCTTTTGGTTTTTCTAGTCCGTTTCTCTATGAAAAGATCATTCGGAGGAGCCAACTGTGATCAAAGTCCTCTAAACCGTTTTCACAGCCAACACAATGCCGAGATTAAAATCCCCATTAGCGTTTAGTTTATATCTTATTCATAATTAGTGGTAACTTGTTGCATCAAAATGTATGATATTAAAAGTACTCGAGCAAATTTTGAATAATTTTTAACAAGATCATTCAGAAGAGCCAACGTTACAACAATTGGTCATCTTCATTGAAATTTAGTTGTAAAGAGCAAATTTTCTTTCAAGTGTGCGAGTGAAAAATCATACTCAGTTAAGAAACATTCCGTTCATTGTTTTCGGAGTCAATTATGCGGTCCCTAACTGTACTAAATTGACGCATAACAACATTAAAAATGGGTAAATAAACACTAAAAATGACCGTAGTAATTCCATCGAGTCATAAACACGGACCGTTAGTTATTTCAAAGATTGTGATTCTTGTGAAAATGTGACCCGCGCTATAACCAATGGTGGACCATTTTTTTTTGTGACCATTGGATGCTATTTTGTGAATCCTATTTGGATTTAAAAAACTCAACCCCTCCAAATCTAAACGTGTAAAGTTAATACACCAATTGGTCCACCATCTTTAATCCACCCCTAGACAAGTCGATTATGTTTCTACAGTACGAACATAAGATGTGAAATTTTCTGCTAGAACTGCTGAGAAGAGATTTGAACACCAACGAGGGAGAGAGTTCATCACGTGAATTTGGCAGGAAACAGGGATGGGACAGCATTACTACTTTAATCGTAGTCACCAGCATGCATATAAAAATCAAAAATGGGATATTCCACGTGTCTTTGAGTCTGAATTTCTTTACTTTTCTTTTCAAACTCGAATTCATGATGTACTTACAAGAATACCACATGCGTACTACCGACAACCGAAGAACAGAGGAGAAAGAGAAAAACAGGGCACGCGTACCCACCGATCTGACCTCATCAACCAGGTAGTGAGTCGGGTATCGGACTGGTCAGCCCGTCTCGGCTCAATTTACAGCCCTTCTGTGAGTGGGAGAAAATCGGAAGGGAAAAATATCACGTGATTTTGTTTTGATGGGGTACTCCGTACTCCCAAAGGGACCATGCATTGGCAGAGGACAGATGGACGATGCGTACCGACTTAAAAACCAAAAGCGACAGCTCACAGGCTGTAGTGGTTGGTTCTCGGGGTTCACCGCCTTGACCAAACTGGACCACATGTTTTACCAAATACCACCAACTAGTCAATTACAGTAACTAGTGTGGTTAGTTCGCATTCTGCATCATATATGGCTCATAGGAGCGCATATATGGTTAGTTGCCGATTGCACTAGTACGGTGACGTAAGGGGATTCTCTCTTTTTCTGAATCCAAGAATGAGTCAGACACAAATACCAAGTTGGAAAAAGTTTCATCTCACCCGCGGGAATGCGAACAGAATAGCTTAAGTAAGGTATGTCCAACGAATAATGGAGCACTTCTGCATGCATAAACGATAAAAAAAAAAAAAAAATCCACCGACGCTAATTACCCACTGCCACTGACTATTCATTTTCACCGTCTCAATGGCCAAGGAAAAAGAGTATTACCACTGTTGTTGTTTGATCATTTCTTACGATAATCACATGACCAAAATTTGATACTATCTTTACGGCCGAAATACTCCAAGAGCTTCTGCAGCGGGCGACCAAGACCAAAAATTTGGGAAGAAATAGAGGCACAGTGGGAAGGACTAAAGATCAAATACCAGACTATACCACTGTAGCCAGACTAAATTTAGTCGGGCGTACGTAAACTTAACGCCCCACACCAAGCGCACCTGAAGTTCACGCCCCACCCCGAGCGCACCTGAAGTCACCGCTCTATTTTTTCTCTTTAGCATGGGGAGTTAACTATAACAACACCCCATTTTTTTTTCTTTTTTTTTTTTAATTAGTATGGGGCGTTAACTATACCCCGCCCCATATTACTCTTTATTTTTTTTTAATTAGTCAATTACAGTAACTAGTGTGGTTAGTTCGCATTCTGCATCATATATGGCTCATAGGAGCGCATATATGGTTAGTTGCCAATTTCTGAAGTGTAAAATCGATGGTCAACACGGTCAAACAAAGTCAATCGGTTGACTGGGCACCAAACTCAAAGTTGGACAAAGTTATGCACCAAACGCAAAGGTATACCATTTTATGGGCACCAAAATCAAAATATCCCTATTCTTATATAGTTAATATATGTCCAATTATAATCAGAAAACAAGCCGAGGCTTAATGGTTTAGCTCTCTATAAGTAACATGGCGAATATTTTTGATGAAATCTTACGCTTCACAAAAGATTCGCTTCACGCTTCGGAACGTGAAGCGTACGCTTTTAAAAACACTGCTTGGGTGGGTGGTGGGTGTGGAGTGGGGTATTAAAGTTGCAACGAGTCAGCTCTCTCCCACCAGCGCACTTTAAGTGATGTGGGTCCCACGGAATAATAGATCAGTGTGCATTTATAAACAAGGGATTTAAGTTTCCACCGACCGTGGCAGTAATTTTTGTGTTAGAACTTGAGTTACAGTCGGATCATTTAATTTTTGTGTTAGAATAAACAAGGGATTTAATTTTTCACCGACCACTATGATTGCTGGGTACTCTCGATTAGCCATAGTTTAATCATCCCAAATACCGAAGCGTAAACTTTGTGTTACCACTTGCCAGTAACTACAATGAACCTAAATAAATAAATAAATTTAATCCTTTTGACCATCTTCTTCAGTAACTTCAATGAACCTTACCGGAATGATGTCCTTGTAGCTCAAGGACAGCTGAACCGAGCGAGCAGGGGCGGAACCAGAAATGTTGGAAAGCCTTGGCGTGACCATTTTTCACCCCGGGCTTAAGCCTAAAATTAGCACATAAAATTTTGGCCCAATAAAAATAGGCTGTCAAAAAATGGTTTTTGTGGGCTTTGGGGGTGGCTTCAGCTAGGGGAAGCCCGGCTGTACCTCCGCCCCTAACCGAGTCTTTGGTAGCTTATACACATTACATTATGCTGATTTGCAAACTAGTTACAATAAGGGGCGGAGCCATAATCTTAACGGAGGGGGTGCAAAAAAATAAGTACGCCACAAAATTAAAAGACTAACAAAATAGAAAATTTGTTGCACATCAAAAATTCCGTTGTGCATCAAAAATTATGTTGCACGTCAACGTCAACAGGCAAGAAGAGGTCTTGGATTGGGAAAGTATACTTCATTTGATCAAATAAATGAATTTGAGAAGAAAGAGGCATGGGTTAATTACACTCGGAAGAAAATTAATTGTAATTGGCTCTTGGAGAGTTGGACTCTTGGGATTTTAGGGGGTGCAAAAACCAATTGACACTTGATTTAGGCTTGCAAAACTAACACTCAATATGGATATTTGAAATTTAAGGGTGTGCAATTGCACACCCTTGCACTACATTGCCTCCGCCCCTAGTTACAATCCGTAGCGGGTACATGAAAAAAATGTGAACACGTGAATCATGAGATGGCCATTTTTACATTTTTCAAACTTTAATCGTGATCTATTTAAAAAAAAAAAAACTTTAATCGTGACTTCATTTTTCAAACTTAGAAACCCAAAATAAAAATGCATGTAAACGTAATATTGCTTGTTCAATACATGGTTTAAAGTGTAATGAGGAAGTTTATTCGAATATCCAAGATTACCGCTTTTTAAAACATTTGGATTTTAATGAGATGAATCAAAAGTACGAAAAGAAAAGGAAAAAGAAAAAGCAATGTATGGAATTTTGACTTCCAAATGAGAAAACCTATATCAAAGAAAAATGAAGCGAGTCCAAGTCTAACACGAAATTACTTGGTATTTAGGTATTTGGGTATTTGGGTCTGACTCATTCCAAATGGATAATGTTAATGTGAATCCAACCAAAAATAAGTCAAGTTGGCAAACTCATACGACAGTAAGATTCAAGGACGGACCCATGATTTTCCCTTGGGTAGGGCTGGATTGTAACAGCCGATAATGCGGGCGAAGGCCGCGGCAAATTTTTTTGGAATACATCACATAATTAGCGGCCAAAGGGTGATCCATCTGTACAATACTAAATAGCTAGGGGAATAAAAGTTAAAACGAACACAAATAACAGAAAAATAAAGTGATTACCAAAATAGAAGAAAATAGGAGTAGAAAGGTAATGAGTGGAAGAAGATTATTTACTTTAAACATGATTTAAATTTTGATCACCTCATAGTATAGGCTAAAAATCACATACAATTAGCTAAATACAACTAATATGTGGGCTAAACATAAAATTAGACCTAAGTTTCTATAAAAAAAAAAATTTACCCAAAAATTAGGGACGGGCTATAGCCACCTTAAGCCCCTTGCTAGGCCCGTCCCTGGTAAGATTGGTGTATGGACAGTAAGAATGCGTGTGCAGAAAAGATGTTGATGTTGATGTAGATGCAGAATTCATTAAAATCCAATGAAGAAAGACTAGTTTAAAGTGTCATTGCAATGGTGTTTACCCCCGAGTAAGTTCATTATTGTTCTGTAGGTATCACATACTCAGTCACCATTCAAGGCTTGACAAAGTGGTTACTGTTTTAACTTCGTAGGCAAGAGCAAACAAGTTCGAGCCTCTGTGGTTTTATTTTTTTTTACTTAGTTTTACCTGATTTACCTAATCAGAGGGATTCATAATTGTCCATGCGTCCTCAAGGGCCGATGCATTGGCAGCAGAAAGCAGGGCATGAGGCACCCTTTTTATTTGTTTATTTGAAAAGTCAAAAAGGGAGGTTATGAACCATGAGACCCCATGTTCTTCTACTGGCTAAAAGAGGCAGCATCTTTTGGTTTGTGGAAAATTGGTAATATGCCCCAAAATCGAGTGTAATCTTGGAAATATGCCCCAAGTATCCAATTCTCGGGGATATTCCCCAACCGTCCAAAAATCCGTCTAATAACGTTAACTAGTCAATGTGCCCGCTCATGTGAGACACACGTACAAACGAAAGACAAATTTATCCTTTTACGATTGGAGATGCACCACCATTAACAAGTTCTTTGGAAGCATACGCAACTGCAAAATTCTGCAGATGACAAACCAGGTATGAAGAATGACTATCTATGAGCAGGTCATGTCAGTTAGAAGGTAACTCCTCTGATCTAAGTTTTTTATCCCTCGGAATTTAGGTACCCCGGAGACGAATGTCCAATTATCACTTCCAGAATCATCTTCCAAACACAGTGATGGTCATGGATTTTCATAGGAGGAAATGATACCCAGGAAAATGTGATAATGTTGCCCGAGTCCCCAAAACCCCATGAGTTACGTAGGATAAACACACAAGGGTTTTCGGTTGGTGTTCGTCACGAGAAATCACGTGAACCAGAAATCGAGTTGTGTGCAGAACCATTTTTGGACAATTATTCAAAAAAAATCCTCAATTTCATACATAAACCCTAATTTATTCTGAGAATCTTAAAGACTTTAATTAATGAAATCAAACCAATAGAATTACAATTCGAGATAATTAGTAAGTACCCATTTATCAATTTAAGAAGAAATCATTAGCAACTGTAGGAAAATCTTATTCGAATCAAATGATTATTCAAAATCAACCGCATGGTCATCTTCCTCATATAAACGCTTCACTATTTTGATCTTGAGAATCATATACGAAAGGAGCTGTTGATGAAGATTCTCGATAATGATAAATCAATTGCAAAAATTGATGTTATTGAATCTGACAGAAGAGTATTAGTCTTCTTAGGGTTTGATGTTGGGTAAAAAGGAGTTGTTGATGAAGATTGAATGAGTAAGAGGGGAAGGGACTTTGGGGAATCGCACGGCCATCTTCCTCCAAATAATTTCCCAACTATTTTTTCTTCAAGCTTTCGGTCTATTTTCTCTTAGCTCTAACAGACAACAAACCATTACAACTGCTTGGTATCATCGAGATGATTAGAGACGATACAAGAAGGTAAAGATTTTTATAATGTAAGGCCAAAAGAGTCATTTCATAAATCCACGGTATATCATAATCCGAGATTTTGACTAGTCAATGTCCGAGATATTGACCAGTTAACTTATTTAGACAGAAACTGTTATGTTGGGGCATATCCCCGAGAACTAGAATCTCGGGACATATTCCCAAGATTACACACGATTTTGGGGCATATTACCTATTTTCCCTTTGGTTTTTCTAGTCCGTTTCTCTATGAAAAGATCATTCGGATGAGCCAACTGTAATCAGAGTCCTCTTTTTCCTCTAAACCATTTTCACAGCCAACACAATGCCGAGACTAAAATCCCCATTAGCGTTACTTTAGTTTATATCTTAAACATAATTAGTGGTAACTTGTTGCATCAAAATGCATGATATTAAGTACACGAGCAAATTTTGAATAATTTTTAACAAGATCATTCGGAACATCCAACGTTACAACAATTGGTCATTGAAATTTAGTTGTAGATAGAAAATTTTCTTTCAAGTATGCGAGTGAAAAATCATACTCAGTCAAGAAACATTCCATTCATTGTTTTCATAGTCAATACGATCCCCAACCGTACTAGATTGTTGCATAACAAAATTTAAAATGAGTAAATAAACACTAGAAATGACCATAGTAATTCCATTGAGTCATAAACACGAACTGTTAGTTATTTCAAAGGTTGTGATTCTTGTGAAAATGTGACCAGCGTTATAACCAATTTTCATTTTTTGAAAATCCTTTTACATATTGATTTATGAACTATAGATTCTTTACATTTTTATACTATCTTAAAAAGAAGAACAATAAAGCGTGTATAGGTGTGGAAAATTGGTTAAATGGATACCGTATGAATGAGGTACCTGTAGGTGTAGAAAATCATACAACTACATCCAACAATCCACATGAATTCATAGTAAGTGCAAGTAAATTAGAGACTCATAAGAGCACAAGATATATAAAATAGAATGCTCTCAACAATACTTTCTCTTTCCTCTCACTCCCTTACGATTACTTGCCCCTTCTCTCTCGACAAGCGTTTTTATTTATAGGCTAACACGCTCATACAACGAAGTTACAATGTGAGTCATAATCTATCTTATTCGATAATTTTGTCGGGTGATTGATACTGTCTTCCTCGATATATGTTTCCCAGTCTCATATTTTCATGATAAGTATACTTCCTAATACGTTTCTTCCCGATATCTATGGCCTAGTACTCCTTGACCCGACGTCGCTTTTTCTCCCGACCCGAATTAGTTACTTTTGGTTTCTGGCCGCCACTTTGAATGGATTCCTCTGCTCTTCCCACCTTCCATGTCAGTGTATTTAATACCTCGATTCCCTTATCGTCCTCTCTCCATCACATCCGAGTTTCTACTTTACACGTGGTTGCCTCGAATGTGCTTGGTAGATATCTCTCTCCTCGTGCCAATGCTATAGAGGATGATTCGGGTGCTTTGATCCATACCATCTTTGGTGGATCGCGGCTCAGGATTGCTCCACCTATGTTCTTTATTTACTTATTTGCTACTACAGTACTCATATCGAACCTCATCTGAATGTAGTTTCTTTTCCCCAATTTTTTTTCCAACGCGACTCGTACACTATTCATAGATGACTTTTGCATTTTCTTTGCTCCAAGACGACTAGTACACTTACTGTTTACAGTTCGTACATTAATACTTTTCTATACGATGGTGCCTATATAAAAAATCAAAAAGAGACAATCAATGTGGACACTTGTGAACCACAAGAGTTCTTTTCTCTATTGAATAACCAAGTCAGTGGACCGAACTACGAATCATTTATTTTTAATGCAAAAAGAATTGTTCTGGTGCACTTAGGTAAGATAGGTCCCACAAAATAACGCAGCAATGTAGTTGAGTGATGCTAGCAATTATTTGTTAGGAAAGGGAAAAGTTATTATCGATTGAACTTCATCAGTAAATAAAGTAACAATTACAAGAAAAGAGCTATAGATAAATGTTATCAACTACAACTTCCCAGTTACAAATTAAGGAACTCAATGAAATATCCTCAAAGTGCTTACTGCCAAAAGACCAACAAAAGATTGTACATTTTGAAAAAGTGGGGGTCTAACAACGACACCCAATATTTTGTTCGGCAATCTGAATAGACAAACACCAATATACTTTCAAGAGAATCAACTAGACAGTCAAACTCAATCTAGAGAAAAGTATATCAAACAGTTTGTATCTATATTCCTCAATTCAATCTGCAATCATCAAATAGGAATTTGCGAGCCAGATTGAAAAATATACTCAAAGAGCTTACTTCCAAAGACCAACAAAACATTGTACATTTTGAAAAAGCGGGGGTCTAACAACGACACCCAATATTTTGTTCAGCAATCTGAATATACAAACACCAATATACTTTCAAGAGAATCAACTAGACAGTCAAACTCAATCTAGAGAAAAGTATATCAAACAATTTTTATCTCTATCCCTCAATTCAATATACAATCAGCAAATAGGAATTTGCGAGCCCTGTTGAATATAACATAAATAACATGACAGTACCAAAAACCAATGTTCAAGGATCAATCAATTTCAATTAACAACCAAAGGTTGGATTTACCAATTGATCGACTCAACGCACAACCGGTGATATTTCTATTATATAACAAAATATAATGCGGAAAAGAAGTAACACAGACACCATAATTTTGTTAACGAGGAAAACCGCAAATGGAGAAAAACTCTGGGACCTAGTCCATATTTGAATGCCACATTGTGTTAAGACGCTACATACACTAGCCTACTACCAATGAACTTCAGACTGGAATGTACTTGAGCCTAATCAATCTCACACTGATTAAGGTACAAATGCGCTTCTTACGTCTCTGAACCCCAGCAGGATTCTACGCACTTGATTCCTTTAGATGATATCACCCACAACCAAGAGTTCCTACGACCCAAAGTCGAATACTTGATAAACAAATTTTTCTCACACAGAAAAGTCTATATGAATAGATAAATCTGTATTATCAATCACCTCACAATAATCTTAATCAGATGGTAGCTAAACAAGATATTATGGAACCACAAACGATGAGACAAAGATGTTTGTGACTACTTTTTATCTTGCCTATCGTAGAATCAATCTCGAGCAAATCTTAGAGAAGATAGTACTCAATACGATAGAATAGGCAAAGATCAGAACACCCAACTATAGAGAAAATAGTTGGGTCTGGCTTCACAATCCTAATGAAGTCTTTAAGTCGTTAACCTACATGATTTCGTGAAAAACCTAAAGTTAAAGGAGAATTGAATCTAGTCACAACTAGTATCACACATGAGGTATGGGGATTAGGTTTCCCAGTTGCTAGAGTTCTCCCTTATATATTTTTCAAATCAAGGTTTGCAATCTAAGTTACCTTGGTAACAAAACATTCAATATTCACCGTTACATGGAAACATGATTAGACTCAATCTAATATCTTTCAACTGTTAGATCGAACTTAGCTTGTTATACACAAATGAAATATACCCTAATTTAGGTTTGGCTCAACAGTAGTTAACCGAGGTTAACTATTTAAACACTCTCATATCAACCTTATTTATCTTAACCACAACTAGTTCAAATAACTCAAATAAAACTAGTTAAAGAGTTGTTCAATTGCTATATTCTCATAGAAGTATACAAGAACACAATTGAAGCAAAATCGGTTTGATTCACTCGAATCAATTCATGAATATTATAGACACAGTTTGCAAAGAATGCATTCCTTAATATATAAATGTATTAGTTCATGAGCCAACCGATTTTAGAACTTTAACCACCAAAGTATACATACGGGTACAAATACCTAAGTAGCCGGTATGAGGTTGAGTTCTCCAGTATGCGAACATGTACGCATACCTAAGTACACTTCCAAACCCCAGCATAAATTCCCGGACATATACCTTACGCAAGTACGTGCACCGGTATGTGTACTTGGTACACGGAATTCCACAACTACCAGTACGCATACGGGTATGCATACTATAGTTCCGTTCATGGATCATATACATGCAAGAATGCATAATATGTTCATAATCCAATAGTTCTAAACTCTATTTCAATCATTAAAACTTTCTTAGAGGATGACAGTAGCCGTTTTCACACACTATTAGCACCAAAGCAATTTTCAAGATATTGAAATAATCATAACGAAACATTCCAAGTCTACATCAAATGATTTTATCACACAAACCATGTAAGATGTTACTCGACGATTTTCACATGATCATCTTTTGACTTTCGTCAAGAATATATAAGATGGACTTGGTTGAAGACAAAGCTTACCAATACATATGTAAGCGAGTTAAACTCAACTCGAAATCTCAAATGTGTATAATCGAATACTATATAGTAATATGACTTTTGTCTCAATATAGGTGATAGAGTAGAAATAGACTTTGCAAGTGATAGATGAGTTTTAGTCTCCACATACCTTTTGTTGATGAAGTTCCACAAGATCTCCTTAGTAGTTCTTCGTCTACAATTGATGAACGTCGTGAAGTCTAATGCTCAACTACACAAATTATCTTAGTACAAGACATCACTATAAGTAGACTAGAAATCAAGACTTATAGTTGATCACTAACACTGACAAACAATCTTGAGATAGAAACGCTTGCGAGTTTGACCGAGCAATGCTCTAACATATTCTATAGAAATAATAAGCTGATCGAAGTTCCTTTTATGATTTCTGAAAATCCTTCTGTCACGTTCGTTCCAAACAGTCCACCATATAACAAATGGTAGAAGATTCAAAATATGCTTATTTAAACTACGACTCTTGCTCCTCTTCCAATCCTACATATTCTTTTTTACTGACTTTGATAAAGACCACTTCACATTAAAACTGTGCAAGAAATAGTCAGCCGACAAGCAAAGGCTGAAGCACAAAAAACACCATTGTGTAAATTTGTTATACCAACAATTGCACTTTTTACTGAAGTTGACCGTTAAACTAGATATAAACTTCAAAAACATAAAAAATAATCTTCAAGTTGTTCCTCAAAGTCATCTAAGAAAACTACTAAATCATCCGCAAATTGCAAATGGTCTATGATGGTTCCATTATCTATAACCTGAAAGCCAGAGATAAGTCCCAATTCAGCCGCCGTTTTTATTATTTGAGAGAGTAATTCGACTATCATAATAAACAAGAAAGGGGAAATGTAATCTCCCTGTCTTATCCGTTTCTGGCTTCTAAACATGCGTGTTGCGCCATTTATTAAAATTGAGAATCTAACAGTAGAAACGTACCAACTAATCCACCTTCGTAACAACATTCCAAACCCATATCTGCCCATCACAATATCCAAACAATTCCAGTTTATGTTGTCGAAAGATTTCTCGAAGTCCACCTAGCAAACAATACCAGACCTATTGGATCTTATTCTTGAGTCAATCAATTCATCCATAATCAAGATCCCATCATTTATCTGTATATTATGAACAAACGCACCTTGATAATTAGAGATGATAGAGGGAAGCACCAACTTCGGTCTCTCTGCTAGTAGTTTAGAAATTATCTTATACACTCCGCTAATAAGACTGATAGGCCTGAATTTATGTAAAGTTACAGCTCCACTAGTCATGGGAATTAGCTTCAAGCAGGCGCAGTTTAACCTCAGGTCTAAAGATGCATTACTTTCAATTTTTTTGATAAAATCCATCAAATCAGACTCGATGCTAGCAATTTTACTAATCATTTTTA
>JAJJWX010004534.1:0-198601 GCA_023529315.1 Papaver bracteatum
GTCCATTGAACAATTTGTAAGTATTCTTGTAATTTATTTTACGTAATCCAAGTTGTTTGATCTTCCAACTTAAACCGCACTAACAAAGTAAGTTTGTGTTTGTGTTTTTGTAGCATGAATTCGTCAACGCGCGCTACTTGGAGGAAAAGGGGGAAGCATTCTCATTCGATGCAAGCTATTAATTCATGGTATCCAAAATACCGGAGTATGCCCGGAGATGATGGAGGGTGTATCATCGTCGGATTCCTCCGACGAAGATTGATGGTTTTAGAAGTTTTTGTGTAGGTTTTGTGGGTAGATATCTATGTAAACCTTAGGAGACTATAACTCGTCCACTACGATTGCTACAATCGGATTATACATATGCCAACTTCAACCGATTGTTAATTTTGGAACATCAACCCAGAATCAGTTTACAAGTGCATTAACGTAAACCGATTCTGGGTACTGTTTACGAAAAAAAAATCAAAAAATTTAAGTTGTTTGATGTTTTGGAGAACTCTTTAATATTAGTTGATCTCCCATTTAAAACATAATTAAGACATAATACGATTAATTAGTGTTAATTACACAGGGGTATATTAGGTATTTAAGTAATTGTTGGATAAGGGGTGGTGTGAAAGTTATTTTAAATGACATTTTTTGTCATCTAGTAGTAGGGCCAAATTAAGTGTAGTAGGCCCAATTTAGACAGTTTGTTTTGTAACAGGGCTGTGCCATTTTTGTACATAACTTCGTTTAATGGTTAATATAATGTTGTTTTATTAAAAAAAAAAGTTCCGCTCTCCAAAACCGTTTTTCCAGAAGAAAAAAAAAATCCTAAATTTTCTCTCTTAATCTTCCTCTATAATCCAGATTTACTCGGATTTAGGTCTGAGATTTCAGATCTACCGAGAAAATCTAGGATTATTAATCTGTTTTTATCTTTTCACTTTCAATAAAAATATTGCTCTTATGCAATATTAGGTTTAGGTTTTTTATTTGTTTTCTTGTTTGATTTCAATGGCTATTACATGCCGTGTGTTCTTTCATTACCCTTATATAGGGGTTTATCATAGCCTTCGGGGTTTTTTAATGGGATTTTGTCATATAATCAAAATATGGAATTTTTATAGCAGTTTTTTTCTTCAGAACTTGTCTCAAGAACTTCAACTGTCCATATCAGTGGAACGAAGAATAGAGAAGATATGTTATGTTGGACGAAATATTTTTTGGGTTTTCATGAAGTTTATTCATGATCTTTTGGTAAAACAAATGGGTTACCAGACTGATTTTGATATAACTTCTTCTCTAAAAGATGAGACAAAGGTATGTGCTTTGGAATTTCAATTGAAGAAAAATCTTAATTATACTGATGTGATAATTCAGGGGGATACAATCAATGGTCAACAAGTCGGTTTAGAGAATGATCAAGATATTCTTTGGAACAATATTTCTCTCACTTGCAGGATCGAAACATCTGTTTGTTTCTTCCATGTTATTTGGTTTTATGTAATCTCAAAAAATGTAAAATTCATTATACAATTGTTGTGTCACTACATGTATAATAATGAAATAAGAGGGTGTGTCTATATACCACCTCTTCTATGTAATCCTTCAAACCTCAATTTGAATGAGGTAGTCTAATTAGGCGGACTGAGCGAAGCGAGGGAGGACTATATATATGGTGACTTTGTGTCATATAGGACATGACTTTTTTTTTTCCAATTTGACAAAAAAGATTGGATTTGGTGTCATACCCCCGAAATTTCCAAATTGTCCCTCCCTTTTGTTCCAATTACTATAACTCCTTATGTATCTTATTTTTTCAGGGGTATAATTGACAAACAAACTTTAATATAACATATCAAAAATCCATGCCTTGGAATTTTGTAAATTTTATCTCGTTGGATTGGTATTAAAAAACTTTACGCAATGAGTACAAACAACAATATCAAACTTAGAGTTTTTACGAAAAATTCGGAGGTGTTTATCATTTTAGGCACAATTTCGAAAATTAAATGTATATTTATTATGCAAACCACCACAAAGGATGCATAATACTTTATGTAGCCATATTTTGGTTTATGCATCAACTTTTTTTCCATTGCAACTAATAAAACGATGTACTCCCTCTGTCTCAAGAAAAGTGATACTTTCACTTTAGGCATAATTTTCGAAAATTGAATGCATAGTTATTATGCAAACCACCACAAAGGATGCATAATACATTATGCAACCATATTTTGGTTTATGCATCGACTAATTTTCCGTTTTAGAAAAGTGATACTTTCACCCGGTGTCAGAAAAAATGATAATTCCATGCCATGTCAGAAAAAATAATATTTTCGCACCGTGTCAGAAAAAATCATATTTTTGTGCCAATTTCTTCGGTCGGCAGTCCCATCGTGAGTCCGTGACAGCGATCATCTAGTAAATAAATCTTAGGGGCTCTTTGAATCCCCTCGTTCCTTCAAAAAAAATTAAACTCCAGAGCCTAGAAATATATGTTTATTAAGGATGAAACTAACCAATCTAAGTGGATGGAAGCATCTTGGTTGTAGGAGTTGAGGAACCAATCTGAGTAGATGGAAACATCTATAAGAGTCTATTCATAAAAGCACAGAGCTCAGGTGTTAGAAATAACATGTTAGTTTCGCCATATCTCGTTGAGTCCTTTTCACTTCTATTTTTTTTTTTTTTTAAAATATGTTTCTCTAAGTGATTAGGTGGGGCTCACGAATCAAGTTGTTACCATTGCTAGGGTGAAATCTAACAAGATGATAATTGAAACTCAATAGTCATTCCTCATTCATTCTGACCCCACTTTATGATGATGTGGACAATTGTGGTGTGGCTATTCAAGAATAGATCTTTTTCATTCACTTTGGCTTTTTATTAATTAAGAAAAAAAATGTTTACACCATAATTACACCTTCTTTACACGACCAAAACCTCATCCCACTATTCCCATTTCTGTTTTTCATCAATTAACCGCCCCCACTTCAATTTTCACCACAAAAAATGTGAAAATCCATATTCGCTTACTGTTGTTCTTCTTTCACAACTGCTCACATTTCCGTGAATGTTTGTTATTACCAAAAATTTGTTCTTCAGTACCCAAAAGATGGTTTACTAATTTCAATCTCATCAAAGATTGCCAACTCGATAATTACAAAGTCACAAAAGGTAATTATCTATCTTTCTTTGTCTATGAATCAAACTGCTAATAACCAAATTTTGGTTTTATGAGTTAATTTCTGTTTATCGAATGTTAGGGATTTATTTTTATATAAGTGGTAATTCACCATACGAAGAGTTTAATCATTAATCAGAATCATGTTAAACATCACTATATTGGTTGCTGAATCAACTATATAAATTTATCAAATAGAGTTTTTAGGTTTCTGTCAGATACACGATGACGGACCAATTGATTATGTTACCGTAAGTGGATTAATTTTTATTTTGTTGGGTATTTTACGCTATAATGTCTTGGTCATAATTTATTGTCATTATCATATCGGTAGGAAGGAGATTTTGGTGGACACATTATCAACTAATAGAGATTTCTATTTTGGGGGTAAATGGAAGACTATTAGACAAGCCTATGGAAGCTGCTGAGATTGGGGATAATATGGAAGAGATTGAATATATGATTTCAAGGAAGGAACCCATGGCTTATTCAAAGGTTCACAGGGAATAGAGACTGCTCTTCTTTCTATCGTATTCAAAGGTTCACAGGGCAATCAAATCCTCATATGTTGGTGAGTACTTGAGTTAAGAAGTTATCCTTCTATTTTGAGTAGGTTTGTGAGTGGAAATTTTATAACTATCAGTTGTACAGTTGAGTTTTCCCCTAATCAAACCTTAGATGCATTTATTATATATTGGTGTTGTGTCTTAGTAATGATATCACTTGCTTGGTTTCGTGAACATCCAAAAATGTTCATATATATAGTCTGTAAATTAAAAGTAATACAGTAGAACTTCGAAAAATTAATCTTCGATAAATTAACTAAAATAATAAAATCCCAGGAGCATAGTTAACAACAATTTTTTGATGCTTGCAGGTTGGGTTGGAAGGTAAATGGTAAGTGGATTAAGTCATTGACATGCTATAAGTGTCTCTATTCTTTTTGAAATTACTGACTTCATTTTCCTTTCAATATTTTGCTTACTGGCTTAATGCATTAAAGATTCCTGAAAATTTGATGAAGTATCTAATAGAAGCTTTCTAACTCATTTTATTTTTGTTTTATTTAGCTTTGTTGTGTAATAGGCCAAGAATATATCCCGACCACCGATCGTTTTGTATGCTTCCAAAGCCATTTCTTAGTTCCTTTATGAAGGTATGCAATTACTGTTTCTATTCATGATATTAATTTCTTAACAATGAGTATTTGTTATGTTCCTTTCAGTTTGATTTGAAATTGGATTGTTGTTACATTTCTAGATGTACTGTTATTGATTCATGAATTGGTTTAGTTGGTAGGATTGGAGTACATTTGATTAATGAGCTTGATAGAATCACCGGAAAGGTAATTTTTCATGATTAATGTATTTAAGTCGGTATTTGGTTGGGATTGGGTTTCAAAAATATGATTGTTAAATATTGTTTTTCAGGTTTTGTTAATTAAGAATGGGGTTAGCTGAAACTACAAAACTTGGGATGTGATTCATATTACTACCTCAGAAAGATGACAGAAGTACATATGCATCATGTTTCGCATAAACAGGGGTAAGTTGCCATTAATATATAATCTGCCTAACATTTATTTGAATGCAAAATCTCAACTGGCTTAAGGTGCTCAACATTCATTATTTAAAGAAGTGAAAGGTTCATGAATGTTTCCAGCTACTGTTCTGTACAGTCCATAAGAAGCATGCTCTACATCTTTTGGGTTTCCGCCACGCGACGTGGGGTAATTTTCTGATACTTATAAGCAAAATGGGTAAAGAGTTTTAGAGAGATAAGTTAATTGAAGGTGGCATCAAATTTCGGAGAATTGGATATAAACATTTACATGTTTAAATTGCCGTATATATTCACATCTTTTGTATCAACCAGTCCAAAGTTACACAAGTCTCAGATAAGATATTCAAATGATTTCTTCAGAATATTCATGGGAATTGTTTTTGTTGGTGGCTGGCAGTGATATTCTTAATTGGATATATATTGTTCAAGTCAAGATGAAAGTGTTTATGCCTGGGTGGCTACTAACCGTGCTCCTGGAATTTAGGAATTGCTCCTCAAGAATACACAGGGAAACTTTGAACTCTATAGGTCCCACTCACAGATGCGCTTCTGGAGCCTATGCAGACGAGATCTTTCAATTACTGAAAAATATAAAGATTACTATTAAATCTCTTTTGCTTGACCAGCTTAAAAATGATTTCTTTCTCAGCAAACCTGATTGGGATTGCTTTCTCTTGCTCATATTTCTGAAAGCAAGAATCTTGAAGGGTGTTCACCACAACGGAAACTAAAGCTTAAACTCATTCCAAAGGTTATAGTGAACTCAACAATTTCAGCAAACATAGCTTGCAGAAAGATTTGATGATATTATTGGCGTTTTACATTTGTTTTTGTTTGTGTATGGCAGGAGAATCAGGAAACTGGAAAGATACTAGAAATCTTTCCAAATGGAAACCCAGAAGCGACGCAGATAACAACTAATGATGAAGGGAAGATGGCACTGCGCATAGCTCTACTAAAAGAAAAAGGTAAGAAAAACATATTAACCCTTGAGGTCGACTCAACATCCTACTCCACAAAAAAGGAAACATCCTACCCTTAAGTAAATGTGTTAGAGCATGAAACTTTTTTGTTTGATCGTGTAATTGATTTAAACATTGTAAAGAAATGAATTGATTTTTCCAAATCATCATGATTTTAGTTGATTATTTTGCATATAGCCAAACACATGACGTCAGTTCACCTATATATGTTAGGACAATATATTCGTACTGAGAGAATGGTTATGGCATCTTAACATCAGGTCATTGGATCAGTGGATGAACTAATTCCCGGTGCGAAGCACGTGTTCTTATCTAGTAGAGTGAATGAGATACAAAGAAAAAAGAAAAAAAAAAGACTAGACCAATTAGACCAATCGGAATAAATATTAACACTTGGATAGCAATATGTGCGTGTTCTCTCTGTCTCCGTCGCCTAAACAAGCGTGGAACGCAGGATCCACGGGAATTACCATGTAATCTGCTGACAAGAAACATGCGCTTGGATCCACAAGATTTAATCATGGTGTCAGTTCTCAAAAAAAAAAAAAAAAAAAAAAAAAAAACTCAACTGGATTTGGGGACGCACACGACCTTGTTTGTATTACCACTGCGCTTGAAACCTGATCACCCTCTTCTCCAAAATGAGACAAGAAAATCCTCATCTATCAAAACCCTAAAACCCCAAATCGTGACCCTCTTGCTGAAAACCTATCATTTCATCCAATTTTGAAATCCCTAATTCTCTCTAAGAAGAATAAGGAGGAGGAGGTATGTCAATGTGGAGTCTTCCCGAGGAGTTACAGGTAGATATCTTTGTAAGATTACCAGTGAATTCCATTTTAGCAAGTAGGTGTGTATGCAAGCATTTGTGTATTCTACTTAGTAAACCTAAGTTTATCAGGAATCACCTTCATCGTTCTATTCAAAGGAACAACCCTAGGCTCATAGTGGACCATCTCCGATGGCATAATCATCCTAAAAACCGTATGATTTATTCTGTAGATTATGAATCAATGTCTTCATCATCATTAGTATCAACAGATTCATCTTGGTATGAATGTGAATTTGAATGTGAAGGAGCAATTGTGATGGACTTTCCATTCGAATATGAGGCAGGTCTTGCATGGATCAAAAAGAAAGGGAAAAAAAGGGAAACTGTTGTGCTCAAAAATTTGGGGTCTTGTGATGGTTTGATTTGCTTGGGCATTTCTACTGGTACAGGTGAATTTGAGGAGGATAATAGTGTATGTATATGGAACCCTGCAACTAGGGAGTATAAGAAAATATCACTACCCCTATGTGATTATGTGTATAAAAAAGATTATTGGGATTTTTTGATTTCGAAAGTTTGTTACAATGTCAGGTATGGATTTGGTTATGATAGCATTATTGACGATTACAAGTTGGTTAGAATTTCGGATTATGAAGATACTGGTTTGTTTAAGATTCAAGTCTACACATTGGGTTCAGATTCATGGAGTACAATTCAGACCCCAATCCCTTATTCGTTTCCTGCTGATGATATGACTCACGGTTTTCTTTTCAAGGGAGCTCTTCATTGGTTAGGCATTACCATCAACCAAGAATTTTCATCCGAAGTTATAGTTTCTTTTGATGTTAGCAATGAGAGACTCGTAGGTTTGAGTTTTCCTGAAGAGGCTATGCCACCTCCAAGTCATAAAACGGTGTATAAAAATGTGGGAGTGTTGAGAGACTGCCTCTGTTTAGCTATCATTGTTGAATATTCCCATGTGGATCTATGGGTGATGCAGGATTATGGAGTGAGAGAATCTTGGATCAAACAATTCAAGTGCACCAAACTGCCTCCGACAATGGGGCGATGTTCATTCTTTGAGCCGATATGGTGTTTGGGAAATGACGAGATTTTAATACAAACGAACCAGGATTTAATGTTGTATGATCAAAAGAATGAATCAGCTAGAGGTGTACGCATCTGTGGTGTTGGTATGGGCTGCATTCTAGAGTGTTATGTGGAAAGCATAGTTTCTCTTAAATCGGGTACTTACGTGGAGAAAAGGGAAAGGTCTATAGATGGGTGACATGAAGAAGCCTCCACAAAGATTGAGAGCGGCAAAAGTAAATGTAAGTGCACTCTGGACTGATGATATGGAAAAGGAATTCTGTGAGCTATTGATTGAACAAATGGTTGGTGGCAAAGTACCAAATTTATTTGGCAATGCTGCTTGGACTCTCGTTGAGGATGAATTCAACAGAAAAATTGGAAGGCATTTATCTGTGCATCAGATAAAGAGTCGGTATTATATGTTAAGATCTAGATACAAAGAAATTATGAGATTCATGTCCCTAGGAGGTTTGAGTTGGGATCCAGATGAGAAAAACATTGTAGTTGATGATGAAAGGGTCTGGGATGCATATGTCAAGGAGAACCCTGATGAGGCGTGCTACAAGACATTAAGTTGCCCAATTTATGAAGAACTGTGTGTCCTATTTGGTGATACACCTGTAACCAAATCTCATGCCCCAGCAGAGAACAATGATGTTGAAACACCAAATCTGCCCTTCAAGCAACGCTCATCAGCTTCTAATCTACAAGAGGAAGTGGGTGAAAACTCCAATGCTGAATGTAATTATTGGGGAAAGCGAATAGCTCCATCAACAAGTAAATGTGGTCCTAGTAAGAAAGTGGCAACCAATAGTTCAGGATCTAATGATTCGACTACAAGGATTTATGTTTCAGCTGCTGACCTACGGAACGACCCTTACTCCATACCGAAGTGTACCAAGCATTTGCAGTCTCTTGAAGGTGTGAGCATTCAAAGTATACTGGCTGCACTTGAGAAATTTCAAGATGTTGGATGGAGACAGGTTTTTATGTCATTAGAGCCTAGTTTGCAGAAGGAATGGCTAAAAAGTATTGGATCATAGATCTTCGGAGAGGTATGATTTTAGTCAGGTATTGCTTCTGAACTGGTTGATTCTTTTGTTATTTAAAGTTGAGGATGGTAAAGACATGGGATGTTTCTTTTGATTTTTAGTTCTACTGCTTCTTCGTACATGAATCTGCTTTTAGACTGACATACTATTGGGATAATTGTACATGTAACTTATGCTGTTGTTTGTACCCCTGTGTTAGGGGGAAAATGGCATGTCAATTACTGTCGAACAAAGGGGACAGTTCCCCCATGGTTTTACCTGAATCTACACTCTGGCCTATTTGTTCTTTTACCCCTATTTTGTGGTCTGACTTTTTTATCTACTCTGTATCCGTTGGTATTTCATTATTTGCCTTTTGTTTGACATTTGATGTAAAAATAGTAGCAGCAGCAACCCAGTGCTATTTTATTTGCCGCAACTAGATAGTAGCCCATGGAAGCTTTGACTAGTTGGTATTGAGTTGGTATTTGGTGCACAAATGGTAGTTTGTTTGCCACAGCATATTGACAATACAAGTAGTGCTTAATATTTAAGAAATGGGGAAGGAATCAAGCCCAAGCAGTTGTTAAGATTTAGACTATCTACCTAGACAAGATAGGGACAAAGGAAAGGGTGGTGATTTTTGACCTTCATATGTTGGTAATTTGACGTCTATAAGTGTTTTTTCTTCAGATTTCGAAATAATTTGATAACTTGGGTTTTAGATTTGCATACTCATTTTCGAATAGTGAAGGTGGGCAATTAGTACCAAGTTGGGCATTTTCGAAATTTCGGGCTTCGCATATTCTGGATCCGAGCAGTCGCTCTTTCCAACCTCCTGAAAGACCGGAGCAAACACTGTCTATAATTCATTAATTTGCATTTTTGAGAGCTAAGGATATTGATGTGAAAAAAGGTCACCAAGCAGGGATTCTGACAGATATGTCGATATGCTATACTATTGAAAGCCATACAGGAGTATGTGTCGCCCATGAGTACAATTGAAGCAGGAGTTCCAAGCGCTCTCATAAGGGGATGGATGCATCTCTTCTTGAACATTTGCAGAAGTGCAAATCTATTTGCGAAACTTAATTAGCTGCAATGAGAGCAGGTTAGTGAAACTGAAATGGTGTTCTCGTTCTTACAAGGGCTCGGACCAGAATACTGAGTCTTATACAGTTATCGTTTTCTCCACTTAATTCTTGCTGCTTATGGTGTTCTTTATTTTCTTAGATTCAGTGATTTTTAGCTTTATTTTCTAAGGTTCTGACAGGTGAATCTGTAAGCCTATAATAATATATGAAGGATGAGTTGGAAAAAAAACCATTATGAAGTACTTGAAGCACACCTTATTATCTAAAATAGAATCGGCAATGCATATTGTCACACGACAATGCCGACTGTGACCTAAAACATGGCGGAATTTCACAAAACGCAAAAGCGAACAATAGGTATTGGTGGAACAAGAATTGGCATTGGATGACCCATGGTTTTTAAAAGCTACGCTTCGCTCCAGATTTTTCCAATTTGCTCCGAAGCGTAGTTATGAAGCAAATCTACCATGAAGTAGAAGATCCTTTATTTTATTTTATTTTGAAGCAGAAGATCCTTTAATTGATGTGCTTCTTGACTTAGTCAAGTCATTTCCTACCTAAGAAAAGTAAAAAGTTCTAGGGGGTTTTGACATTAATTGGACTTGTATTTTTAAATTTATATAATTATTATATCTGCCTAAATATTAAATTATTAATAACATACTACTATTATTTATAGGAAAAATTCCGTTTCAAACATCAATCATGAATCGACGCTTCACGCTTCAACATAAACATCGCTTCTTAAAAATAAAAAATGCTTCACGTTTCACTTCACGCTTTCAATACTTTGCCAATACAGATTATAGCAGGTGGTATATTCTTTAAAAAAATCAACATACTAATACCACCTGTAACAGTTATGATCATAATAATTTACAATATTGGAACTCTGTCCAGATTCGCCTGTATTAACCTCGAAACTCTGAATCCATAAGCTCATACATACATCTTCCTCTGCAAACCCATTGCTCATAAACACAGTGGGTATTATGACCACTTGTTGTAATCTTCAGCTTCCAATATGCCAATACCAACTGTAAAAGTCGATATTTCTTTAATAAACATATCAATACCGACTGTTGTTTGAAGCCACAAGGGGGTAGCAGTTGACCTTGATTTTTCCGGTCTATTTTTGACAGCTGTCTCTTGCTGCACTCTCCCTCTCTCTTTATATTAAAAGTTGTCTGAATTCCTTCTGTAATAGTTAATCAAGAACTTTACTCTGAATATCATTTTACAGTTTTTAAACCATTTTCTCATGGTATCACATTCTTGATTCGACCCAACCAATCCAATATTAATTCAATATCAATATCTATTAAGCATCATTCATATATAAACATCGATTTGTCTATCAATTCAATATTGTTTTCATCAATTAAACATCTCATTTTTCTCAAATTCATCTTTCAGTTTTAGATCTACTTCTTGATTTTCATTTTAATGGCGACAACCAGGAGTATGGCATATAATAATCATCACACTCAGTTTACTCAAAATCCTTGGGGAACTACTTCTAAGCCTTCTGCAGCTTCGACCTCTGATCCTCCATTGAATTTTCCATTACTTTTCACCAACATCTCAAATTTTGTCTTAACAAAACTCACAGGGTATCATTACTTACTATGGAAAGACCAGTTTGATTCGATTTTAATCTCTACCGATCTTTATGGATATGTTGATGGAGATATTATAGAACCTCCTAGAGAAATTTTTATTGACGGACATCCTTTTGAGAATCGGAGATGATTATATCGGTTGATCATTTTGTAGCAAGTTTTCTCAAAGCTACCTTTACTGAAACGGTATCAGGTAGTGTTCTTGGTCTCTCATCTGCTCGTGAGATTTGGTTATTTTTACAAACAAGTTTTCGTAATTAGTTCACTGCTCGTCGCAATATGCTTAGTGAAACAGCGGGGGTGAAAAGACAAGGGTACCCAAATATACCTCAATCTAAAACTTTTCCACCTATAAGTCCTTTCTCCGAAAATGATTGTCTATGGACTGAGTCGAGACAATACAACTAATCGGTTCACACTTCGTGTGATCGTCTATGGATACGAGATCGAGACAATACGACAACAAGATAACTTGTGTGATTGACTATGGATACAAGATCGATACAATACAACAATGAAGTATGTTTACTTGATAAAAGGTTCGGACTTAACCAAACACAATAGGATTGCTATCAAGTAAATAAGAATTAACGTTTGTGTATTTTACTTCTAATTATAATAAACAATTATAATTGCGGAAATAGAAAAGTAAAAGACACAGCAAGATTTTGTTAACGAGGAAACATCAAATGCAGTAAGTCCAGAATTGAATACTCTTAGGATTAAGCCGTTATAAAAAATATAAACCAACTTCGTATAGTTGAGACCAAACAACTAAACCTATAGTTCACCTAGTTCCATCTGTATCCCTGCGCCTCCAACTTGTTAATAAGTCACGCACTTGGAATAATTCCTTTGGTTCGTATTCCAAACAGTAAAGGAATAACAAATCTGTTTGGTAACAACTCTTTTCAACCAAGTGATATGAGTTCGACAAAAGGCTCTTCCATTTATCCTAATAAACTCCTTTGTCAGGTCCCTAGATCTATCCAATAACAACTACGAAAGTAATTGTCCAGATTTTACAATCAATACTTTGAATCACAAAGAATTATATTGATGCTGATCTACTCAACTAATCAATCCAATCTATCACAAAGATAAACTGATTATATTTGGATCCTCTTTAATCGAAACAAGTATTGTGCACACCAAAGATTATGAACCTAAATCAGAAATCTTCTTCATCTTCAAATCTTCTTAGATCTTCAATAAACACCTGCACACAATCAACTTGAATCTCTTGTGATCAATCACATACAGAACAAAGTCTGTTAACAATGGATTATCATAAGACGTCTTTAGATCAACAAACAGTCTAAAGATCCCTGTCGAAACTTCAATATAGTTTGAGTGAAATTATATCATAAGAGAATATTCTCAAGCATAAGCAAAATAGGTGCAATCAAAGTTCAACAACTGTTAGTCAATCAAATCAATCGAAAACTAATAATAAAACACAATTATCTAGTTTCCCATCAACGGTACTAATAGAGCTTCTCGATCCCAAAGAAGTCTTTAAATTGAGCGGTCATTAGAGATTTCGCCTAATTAGGTTACTTTCCTCTTCTAATAGGCGGCTCCACCAGTAACAACACAACTAGGTAGTTTTGCTGGCTCTGAGGATTAGTTTGCTCGAAATGCAAACTTTGATATTTATAGACCAAGGAAGTTTGGACACCAAGGAATTTCCAAAACCGAAAATATTCTCAATCCAAATTCGGTTTCCGTAATTCCTGGGAATGCTTTGTCCAAATAATGACCGAAAATCTCTTAGAAAATCTCCAACTAGTAAATGCACATTACTAATTTTTATTTTCTAAAGATATGCAAAACTAACAACCTTAATTAAAAGATTCTTAATTTATTTTCTATTCGGGATTCTCCTTTAGCTATTAAGGAATATCTTTGAACAATAAAGTTAAGCGTTACTGCACATGTTCAAAGTATGTCGACATCTTTACTTTGTAAGTTCTCTTTCATACTTACACTCTTGGAATCGATTTGCAACACTTCCAAACAAGTTTAGAATTGGTTCATCTGTCTTCCAAGAACTATGTGATTGATTCTCCTGTCAACTCACCAAACATGGGTTTCACAGTTATACCAAAACAAGTTTCGGTTCTACCTTCCATGTGGGTACTGGAATTAGTCACACTAGCTTTCCAAAATTCGGTTGACTAGGTACTAGGATCGGTTCACACATATATATGGTATATAACTTGTATTTGTTGCACATGTTCATAGGATCGGTTCCCAATGTCTAAAAACATGTTGCACATGTTCATAGGAACGGTTCCCCATATCTAGAAATTTGTTGCACCTCATACAAGGATCTATTCCCCTCTTGTGATCGGTTGCACCTCTTACTAAGATCGGTTCCCCTTTGCCTAGAGTTGGTCATTCCAATAACACTAAATCGATCATAGCATCTCAGGTGATTACTTAAGATCGGTTTCACTAATAAAAGTCATACCAATACAAAAGTCAGGCTTTTGTGAATAGTTTTACCAAGAACATAAACAAGTCATGAGAGGTTATACTAATCACACATATTGGTAGTTCAAAAAATATGCAATGAATAACAATACCAATAAGCCTAGCGATTTCCCTTTCGATTCACAAAACAAATTCGTGAATTTACTTCCTTTAAACGAATGTAAAATATTGTTTCCTAGGATGAAATCTTCACCTCATACTCATACATAATCACAATAGCATTCAAACGATTATGTCGGTGTCTTATATACGAAGTTCAAAAGATAAGAGTTATACTTTGTATTGTATTCCTTAATACTATGTCTAACATAGATTATAATCATTCATGGATTCGCAGTTATGTTTTCAATATGCAAGACTTGAAAGATACGTTAGGGAATGAAACAATTCAAGTCAAATATTACTAACCTCAAGTGGAAGGATGATGTTGTCGTTGTAGCTCCGTACTTCTTCTCATTCTTCAAGTATTCACATAATACTTGTAACGTCTCATATCCTAATACTTTACAGCTAATTAACCTATACGAAGTTGACTCTAGTACATAATAAAGCGACTCTTTAAATGAGTTTTGATTCACTAAAATATGACAACCAAACTTGACATACCAACGCTTGGTGGGTTCAACCGAGCAATGCTCTAACAGGGGGTCTAACAACCACACCCAATACTTCGTTCGACAATATGTGTTGACTAACTCCAATATAATTTCAAGAGAATCAACTAGACAGTCAGACTCAATCAAGGAAATATATCCAAGAGTTATATCTATGTTTCTCAATGTAATCAGCAAATCAAACAGATGGGAATCCATGAGGCTGATTATTATGAGAAACAACTTGAACGGTACCAAAGAGCAATGTTCAAGTGTCAATCAATTTCAACCAACAACCAAAGGTTGGATTTACCAATTGATTGAACTACGCACAACCTGTGATATTTCACTTATATAAACAAATATAATGCGGAAAAGAAATAACACAGACACCGAAAATTTTGTAAACGAGGAAACCGCAAATGCAGAAAATGAAAAACGGGGGTAGAAAAACCATACCCAATATTTCGTTTGACAATCTGAATAGAAAAACTCCAATATACTTTCAAGAGAATCAACTAGACAATCAGACTCAATCTACAGAAAAGTATATCAAAGAGTTTTATATCACTATTTCTCAATTCAATCCGCAATCAACAAATAGGAATTTGCGAGCCCAATTGAATATAAGAGAAATAGCTTGAATGTTACCAAAAACCAATGTTCAAGGATCAATCAATTTCAATCAACAACCAAAGGTTGGATTTACCAATTGATCGATACAATACACAACCTGTGATACTTCTATTATATAAAAAAATATAATGTGGAAAAGAAATTACACAGACACTAGAAGTTTTGTTAACGAGGAAATCACAAATGCAGAAAAACCCCGGGACCTAGTTCATCTTTGAACACCACACTGCATTAAGCCTCTATAGATACTAGCCTACTACCAATTAACTTAGGACTGGAATGTAGTTGAGCCCTAATCAATCTCACACAAATCAAGGTACAGTTGCGCTCCTTACATCTCTGAACCCCAACAAGATTCTACACATTTGATTCCCTTATATGATCTCACCCACAACTAAGAGTTGCTATGACCTAAATTCGAAGACTTGATAAACAAATCTGTTTCACACTAAAAAGTCTATTGGAATAGATAAATCTGTCTCCTACAGAAATACCTACGAGTTTTGTTATGTCTTTTGATAAATCAAGGTGCACATGAACCAATTGATAAACCAGACTTATAATATTCCCGAAAACCAGCCTAGTATTATCAATCACCTCACACTAATATTAATCGTAAGGTAGCGAAATAAGATATTATGGAATCACAAACGATGAGACAAAGATGTTTGTGCCTACTTTTAATATTTATTATCGGAGGTTAAATCTCGAGCAAATCTTAGAGAAGATAATGCTCAATACGATAGAACAAAGAAAGATCAGAACACGCAACTACAGAGAAAATAGTTGGGTCTGGATTCACAATCCCAATGAAGTCTTAAAGTCGTTAACCTACAGGGTTTCGTGAAAAACCTAAGGTTAAAGGAGAATCGACTCTAGTCGCAACTAGTATCACACAGGAGGTTTGGGGATTAGGTTTCCTAGTTGCTAGAGTTCTCTTTTATATTGTTTTCAAATCAGTGTTTTCAATCTAAGTTACCTTGGTAACAAAGCATTCAATATTCACCGTCATATGAAAACCTGATTAGATACAGACTAATATCTTTCAACCGTTAGATCGAACTTAGCTTATTATACACAAATGAAATATACCCTCATTTAGGTTTATGTAACTGTACCTAAACATGTACACCATGTTAGATCAACATTAGTTAACCGAGGTTAGCTATATTAACACTCTCATATCAACCTTATTCATCTGAACCATAACTATAGTTCAAATGACTCAAATGAGGAAACCACAAATGCATAAAAGATTTGAACACTAAATTGTATGAAGTCGCTAAAGACTCTATCCTAATACAAGTAAACTTCGGACTAGAATGTAGTTGAGCCCTAACCAATCTCACAATGATTAAGGTACAATCATGTTCCTTACGCCTATGAAATCCCAGTAGGAATTTACGCACTTGATTCCCCTAGATGATCTCACCCACAACTAAGAGTTTCTACGACCCAAAGTCGAAGACTTGATAAACAAATCTGTCTCACATAAAGTATATTGAATAGATAAATATGTCTCCCATAGAAATACCTACTAGTTTTTGTTCCGTATTTTGATAAATTAAGGTGAACAGGAACCAATTGATACACCGGACTTATATTCCTGAAGAATATCCTAGTAATATCAATTACCTCACAATGATCTTAACCATATGGAAGCGGAACAATATATTGAATCACAAATGATGAGACAGAGATGTTTGTGACTATTTTTAATCTTACCTATCAGAGATTGAATCTCGAGCAAATCTTAGAAAAGATAGTACTCAATACAATAAAACAAAGTAAGATCAGAATACACAACTACAAGGAAAATAGTTGGATTTGGCTTTAGAATCCCAATGAAGTCTTCAAGTCATTAACCTATAATGGTTTGAGAATTGATTCTAGTCGCAACTAGTATCACATATGAGGTGTGGGGATTAGGTTTCTCAGTTACTAGATTTCTCCCTTATATAGTCTTGAAATCGGGGTTTGCAATCAATGCAACCTTGGTAACAAAGCATTCAATACTCAACATTAGATGAAAACCTGATTAGATTCAAGCTAATATGTTTCAACTGTTAGATCGAACTTAGCTTGTTATACACAAATGAAATGTGACTTCATTTAGATATGGGTAACCGTACCTAAACGTGTACACTTAGTTGGTTTAACAATAGTTAACCGAAGTTAGCCATATCAACCTTGTTCATCTTAATCACAACTAGTTCAAATGACTCAAATGAAACTAGTTAAAGAGTTGTTCAATTGCTATATTCTCATAGAAATATACAAGAACACAATTGAAGCAAAATAGGTTTGATTCACTCGAATCAATTCATGAAAATTATAGCCACAGTTTGCAAACATTGCATTCCTTATTATATAAATATATTTGTTCATGTCTCAACCTATTTTAGAACTTTAACCATTCAAGCGTATACTTGAAATAGCCGGACCAAGTTTGGTTTTCTCCAGTATGCGAACAGGTACGCATACCTCCAAACCCAGCCTAAATTTTTGGTCACAAACCTTACGCCAGTATGCGTACGAGTACGCAGACTTAGGTTCTCGGACTTCTTAATCCAACAGGTACGCATACTATGGTTCTCGGGTATGCATACTAGGTTCCCGGACATGGATCACACATAATGCACAACATGTTTATAATCCAATGTTGGTTAAGTGTTCTAAACTTTATTTCAATCATTGAAACATTCTTAGAGGATGACAATAGCCTTTTTCACACACTAATAGCATCAACGCAATTTTCAAGTTATTAAAATAATCATAACGAAATATTCCAAGTCTACATCAAATGATTGTATCACACAAACCATGTTAGATGTTACTCGGAAATTTTCACATGATCATATTTTGACTTTCATCAAGAATATAAGATGAACTTGGTTGAATAGAAATCTTACCAAAACATATTTCGAGAAATATGTAAGCTAGTTAAACTCAGCTCGAAATCTCAAATATGTATAATCGAAAACTATAGTAATACTACTTTTGTTTCAATATAAGAGATAGAGTAGAAATAGACTTTTGAAGTGATAGATGAGTTTTAGTCCCCACATACCTTTTGTTGATGAAGTTCCAAAAGCTCTTCTTAGTAGTTCTTTGTCTTCAATTGATGAGCGTCGTGAAGCCTAATGCTCAACTACACAATCTATCCTAGTCCGAGACATTATAAGTAGACTAGAAATCAAGACATATAGTTTTGATCACTAACATTAACAAACAAGCTTGTGATAGAAATTCTTGCGAGTTCGACCGGGCAGTGCTCTAACAAAACCCCCCCGAAACCTAGTCTAGATTTGAAAACCACATTGTATTAAGCCTCCACAGACACTAGCCTATTACAAGTTAACTTAGGAATAGAATGTAGTTGACCCCTAACCAATTTTCACAGTGATTAAGCTACAATCACGTTCTTTATGCCTCTGAATCCCAGCATGACTCTACTCACTTGATTCTCTTAGATGATCTCACCCACAACTAAGAGTTGCTACAACCCAAAGTCAAACATTTTATAAGCAAATCTGTCTCCCACAGAAAAATCTCTGTATCCCACATATATACCAATGAAGTTTTGTTTTTTCTTTTGATAAATCAAGGTGAACAAGAACCAATTGATAATCCGGTCTTATATTCCCGTAGAACAACCTAGAAATATGAATCACCTCACAATAACTTAATTATATGGTCGTAGAAGAAGTTATCGTGGAATCACAAAGAATCATAGGAAGAGCTTTGTGATTACTTTTTATATCTTACCTATCAGAGATAAATCTCAAGCCAATCTTAGAGAATATAGTACTCATTACGATAGAAGAAGTAAGATCACAACACGCAACTACATAGAAAATAGTTGGGTCTGGGTTCAGAATCCAAATGAAATCTTTTAAATCGTTAACCTATAATGGTTTTAGGAAAAACCTATGTTAAAGGAGAATTGACTTTAGTACGCTACTAGTATCACATAGAAGGTGTGTGGATTTGGTTTTCCAGTTGTTAGAGTTCTCCCTCATATAGTCTTCAAATCAGGGTTTGATAGCTTTAAAACAAAGCAATCAATATTCATCGTTAGATGAAAACCTGATTTAAGATTCAAGCTAAGTTTGCTTAAAACCAAAGCAATATCTCTCCACCGTTAGATGGTCTTAGCTTGTTACACACAAATTAAATATACCTTCGTTTAGATATAGGTAAACGTACCTAAACGTATATCTTGAGTTGGCTCAATAACAGTTAACCGAAGTTAGCCATATGAACACTTTTTTTATTAACCACATTCATCTAACACTTCTAGATCAAATGAATCTAATTGTGTTACTCATAGAGTTGCTCAATTTTTTATATTCTCATAGAAGTATACAAGACACAATTGAAGAAAAATCATATTTGATTCATGATTGTACAAAGTACTTATTCAAGAATCAATTCATGAATATTAAGTCACGTTTTGAAAAGATTGCATTCCTTAATTTATTAATGTATTTATTCATGAGTATGAAATCATACTAAACCTATTTTAGAACTTAAACCAACTCAGTTTGCAAATGGGTACAAAAACTTAAGTTCCGGACTTTGGTCTTGTCTGAAAGTTCGCAAACCGATATGCATACTGTCGTCCCGGACCTAACTTAGGTAGAACCATTCGCATACTAGTATGCACACTTGGTTCCCAGATTTTAACAGTTAAAACCGTTCACATGCTGGTATGCAAACTTGGTTTCCGGACCTAAATCATACTACAAGAGTTTGCATACTGGTATGCATACTGTGTTATATCTAGACAATGGTTAATTGTTCTAATCTCCCATTTCAATCATTGAAACATCCTTAAAAGATGAAAATAACTGTCTCACATAAACTATTAACTTAGAAGTAATTTTTAAGTGATCAAATGATCAATACAAAACCTTCTGAGTCGACATCAAATGAGTGTCTCACACAAATCATGTAAGATGTTTCAAGGTAATTTTCACATGATCATCTTTTGACTTATTATTTAGTTTCCAACAAATAAATTGTTTCCAACTAAACTCATCAAGAATAATGATGAACGTAGATAAAGCAAAAAGCTCCCAACACATATTTCGGGAAAGATATAAGCGAGTTAAACTCAGCTCGAAATATCAAATGTGTATAAGTCAAAGTTTATATAGCTATACGACATAGTCTCAGTAGGAGATAGAATAGAATAGACTTCTGAGTGATAGATAAGTTTTATTCTTCATATACCTTTTGTTGATAAAGTTCCTCCAAGCTCTCCTCTGTAGATCTTTGTCTTCAATCGATGAACTGCGTGAATTCTAAAGCTCAACTACACATTCTATCCTAATCCGAGACATATCTATAAGTAGACTAGAAATCAAGACTTATAGTTTTGATCACCTAAACTGGACAAACAAGCTTGAGATAAAAATGCTTGCGAGTTTGACCGAGCAATGCTCTAACACTTAGAAATAAGCTACATGGTGGAAATCTTTTCGTTCTTGTTTATTTGTATAATATCAAATTTATTGTTGATTCTCTTTTTGCAATTGGTGAAAATGTTAGTGAATTAGATCTTACAATGTATGTGCTAAATAATGGTATATGGAGAGCTTATGATAATTTTGTGATATCTGCCAATAATAGAGAAACACCTTTCATATTTGTTGAGTTAAAACCAAGATTACTCAAGAATGAGCAGTGGTTACTTGATCAAGATCAAGATAGTTCTATGGTTTTTAACTCGCAACATCCAACAACTTATTATAGTAGAAATGACAATCATTATGGTGGTGGAAAACAAAAACCTAGGCATGTTGTTCAAACCTTTTCCAATAGTCAATTTCAATCTGGTTCCTCTTCACATGGTGGGAACTCTTCATAAGGTGGTAACTTTGGTTCTTCTAGTGCTCCTGCTCCATCTACTGGTAGAAGATCTATGCCAGAAAACTTTCATGTTGAGTGTCATATTTGCAGATGCCTAGGAAATTTTGCAAAAAGATGTTATACATATATGCACCTGATAATAAGCAACATCATTCTGATCATGTTTCTTATGACGAAGATCATTTTCATGCTATGCATCATTCTACAAATCTTCATGCTATGGATCAATCTGCAAATGTTGCTGCTGTTGAGCAAGAATTTTCTAGCCTTGATATGAGAAATGTCTCAGTTACTAATGCACCCTCAACATCTTCTTCTCTCTGGCTATCTGAATTTGGTGGAACAACTCACTTAAAAGGATATCAATCGTTGTTGCATACTTCATTTCCTTCTGCTGGGAAGGAGAAAGTAATGGTTGGAAATGGTAAGTCTTTACCTATTTCACTTAGTGGTACTTCCACTTTGACTGCACCTACTTCATGCTTCACCTTAAGGAATTTTTTGCATGTTCCAAAGATGAAACATAACCTGTTATTTGTTGCTATATTCACTAGAGATAATTAACAATAACTATTTTAAGTTTGATCCTTATGCTTATGAGATTAGGGATTTACACACACATTTGGTTTTGGATCAGGGTGCTATGGTAAATAACTTATATCCTATTTCTCATTTGCCTACTTTATCTTTATCATCATGGATATGTATCTCTTGTTCCTTCTTCTGCTACTTTATAGCACGGCAGATTAGAACATCCAGCTACCAAAATTGTCCAGTTATTACATAATTCCAATTACATTATTTAAAACTCTCATTCTTCTTCCTCCGTATGTGATTCATGTCAGCCAGCTAAAAGTAAGAGATCGCCTTTTTCTTTATCTTCTACTCATTCTCTTACACCACTCTCACTTGTTCACCGTGATGTGTGGGGACCAGCTCCAGTTCTTTTTCTATCAGGTCACAAATATTATATTTTTTATAGATGATTTTAGTAGGTTCAACTGGATTTATCCAATACATTTGAAATATGATGTTGTTCAATGTTTCTCTCATTTCAAAAATCTTACTGAGAATATATTCTCTACTAAAATCATATCTTTTCAAACTGATAGTGCTTATGTATTGGTCAAAGGACCTTTTAAAACTTTTCTTGTCACACATGATATTCAAATCATGATTTCATGTCCCAAGACACCTGAATCAAATGGTATTGTCGAGAGAAAACATACACATATAATATAAATGGGTAATTCTCTATTGTTTAAAGCTTCATGTCCAATTTTTTTTTTTTGGTTTGATGCATTCTCTACAACTTCTTATATCATTAATAGAACTCCTACTAAGATTTTATCCTTTAAATCTCCTTTTGAACTATTTAAATCCGTTCCTGATTATTTTGTCGTCAAATTTTTTGGTTTTGTTTGTTATCCTTTCTTAGGACATTCTAGAATTGATAAACTATCTCCTAAATCTGATAAATATGTGTTTATTGGCTATAATTCTCTTCATAAAGGCTATAAGTGCTATAATCCAATCTCAAAAAGGACTAATATTTCAAGGCATTGTCATTTTTGATGAAACTCAACTTTATTTTTCTTCTTCTACTGCTTCTACTGTTGAAGATTGTAGTTCGGTTGCTGTTCCATCTTCAACTACTTCTGTTGTCACCTGATCTAGTCATGGCATTTTCAAACCAAAACAGTTTCCTGATCACATTACAAATGTCTCTCTTAAACATCTAATATAATGTGTTTTTGCCTCTCTCCTCACTTGTAATCTTGAGCTTAAAACCTTCAAAGAAGCTGCTAAGAATCCAAAATGGCTAGTGTCTATGAAAGATGGGAAAATGCTTTGTACAATAATGGAACTTGGGATTTGGTAGTCTACAAATTTAAGTTAAATGAAGATGGTTCTAGACTAGTTGCTAAAGGTTTTAATCAACTAGATCGTGTTGATTATTCTGAGACCTTCAACCCTGTTGTGAAATACAATGTTAGAGCACTGTTCGGTCGAACTCACAAGCGTTGCTATCTCAAGTTTGTTTGTCAAGTTTAGTATTCAAAACTATAAGTCTTGATTTCTAGTCTACTTATAACTATGTCTCAGATTATGATAAAATGTGTAATTGATCTTTAGACTTCACGACGTTCATCGATTGAAGACGAAGAACTACTAAGGGGAGCTTGTGAAACTTCATCAACAAAAGGTATGAGGAGATTTGTACTCATCTATCACTCAGAAGTCTAAATCTATTCTATTTCCTATTAAGACAAAAATCGTATATCTATATAGACTTTACTTTATACACATTTGATATTTCGAGCTGAGTTTAACTCACTTATATATTTCTCGAAATATGTGTTGGTAGGCTTACTCTTTAACCAAGTTCATCTTTATTATTGACGAAATTCAAAAGATGATCATGTGAAAATCGCCTGGTAACATATTACATGATTTATGTGAGACATTCATTTGATGTAGACTCAGAATGTTTCGTATTGATCTATTAATCACTTGAAAATTGCTTTGAAGAAAATAGTTTATGTGAGATAACTATTCCTGTCTTCTAAGAATGTTTCAATGATTAATATGAAGTTTAGAACAATTAACCATTGATTGAATATAGCACAATACGCGTACTTGTATGCTAACTGTTGCAAGTTATTCCAAGTCCGAGAACCATAGTATGCATACCCGTATGCGTATTGGTTTAACAATTGAAGTGCGAGAACTTAATATGCATACCCGTATGCGTACCGGCTTAACATTTCAAGTTCGGGAATTCAACCGAGTTTGGTCGTGAACGATAGTATGCGTACCGGTTCGCATACTGGCGAACCCAGACCGAGTCCGACTACTTACGTATGCGTACCTTCTTGCATACTTGAGTGGGTTAAATTCTAAAATCGGGTTTTTCATGAACAAATAAATTTATATAAAAGGAATGCAAACTTTAAAAAACCGTGGCTATAATGTGCATGAATTGATTCGATTGAATCAAAATCGATTTTTCTTCAATTATGTCTTGTACACTTATGTGAGAATATAAAAAATTGAATAACTCTATAAGTAGTTTCATTTGAGTCATTTGAACTAGTTGCGATTAAGATGAAAAAGGTTGATACGGCTAACTTCGGTTAACTATTGTTAAACCAACTAAGTGTACACGTTTAGGTACGGTTACCCATATCTAAATGAAGTCACATTTTATTTGTGTATAACAAGCTAAGTTCGATCTAACAGTTGAAACATATTAGCTTGAATCTAATCTGGTTTTCATCCAATGTTGAATATTGAATGCTTTGTTACCAAGGTTGCATTGATTGCAAACCCCGATTTGAAGACTATATAAGGGAAAACTCTAGCAACTGAGAAACCTAATCCCCACACCTCCTATGTGATACTAGTTGCGACTAGAGTCGATTCTCAAACCATTATAGGTTAACGACTTGAAGACTTCATTGGGATTATAAAGACAAATCCAACTATTTTCTCTATAGTTGTGTGTTCTGATCTTACTTTGTTTTATCGTATTGAGTACTATCTTCTCTAAGATTTGCTCGAGATTCAATCTCTGATAGGTAAGATTAAAAATAGTCACAAATATCTCCGTCTCATTATTTGTGATTCAATATATTGTTCCGCTTCTATATGGTTAAGATCATTGTGAGGCAATTGATATTACTAGGATATTCTTCAGGAATATAAGTCCGGTGTATCAATTGGTTCCTGTTCACCTTAATTTTTCAAAATACGGAACAAAAACTAGTAGGTATTTCTATGGGAGACATATTTATCTATTCAATAGACTTTTGTGTGTGAGACAGATTTGTTTATCAAGTCTTCGACTTTGGGTCGTAGCAACTCTTAGTTGTGGGTGAGATCATCTAAGGGAATCAAGTGCGTAGAGTCCTACTGGGATTTCATAGGCGTAAGGAACACGACTGTACCTTAATCAATGTGAGATTGGTTATGGCTCAACTACATTCCAGTCCGAAGTTTACTTGTAGTAGGCTAGAGTCTGTAGCGACTTCATACAATGTAGTGTTCAAATATTTTCTGCATTTGCGGTTTCCTCGTTAACAAAATTTCTTGTGTTTGTGTTATTTCTTTTTCGCATTATATTTTCTATATAATTGAAATATCACAGGTTGTGCATGCTTCTCATATTTACAGTGAGAACCAGTTGGATGATTTGTTTACATAGGGTCTCAGCTTTCTTACATTTTCCAGGATGCTTCATTTACCGCTGGAATCTCCTATTACTTAGTGGTTTCTTTGCTTTGAGAGTGAGAGAGAGAGAGAGAGAGAGAGAGAGAGAGAGAGATCTTTTATTTGGTTTTATGTTGCTTTAACAGAGAGAGTGAGAGAGTATTTTGTTTTTCAAACTTCATAGCATGCCAACCTGTATCAGTTTGCAGGGGTATGTTAGAAATAATGTAGTTAGTCAAGGTCAGTCTTGTTGAACTTGACTTAGCTTGTCCAATCTATCTTTTACAGCTGTCTTTAGCTTTACTCTCCCTCTATCTCTCTTTCTGTATTAAAGTTGTCTGAATTTCCTTATATAATAGTTAATCAAAAAATTATCTTTGAATATCATTTTACAGTTTCTATACCACTTTTTCAAATTGATTGTAACCGTTAAATCAACACAATGGTTTCTTAGTGATTATATCATCATTAAACAATAACCTAGATTAGAAACTACAATAGCTAGAGGGATAATTAGTATATCAATTTATTTTCCAGTACATGTTCTGTTCTCTTTTCTTTTCTTTTTTCTTAGGTTAATTATAGGATGGATATTGACAAATATAAATTTCTATGTGTTAAATCATCACACAATTTGTTTTTTCTTCATGAGGTGCCTTAAGCAAAACATTGAAACAAACATTAAAGATTGGATTTCGGCTAGAGTTTTCCATCTTGAAAGCTTTATTTGAAAAACTGAACCATATGAATCATTCTAATAGAATCCAATATTGTGCACACTCTTTTATAAAAGCACTTTCAAATCGTATATATGGTAATAATTTTTGATATTGGTGTGTTTGGTAAAATATTTTTAAAGTGCTTTTTATCCAAAGCACTTTCAAAATTCTCCAACTTTTAAAAGCAGGGGAGGATGATTTTAAAAGTTTTTTTTATTAAAAAAAATTGGATTTAAAGTCCAAAGGTTATATTAAAGTTTAAACCTCAAAGAGGTCTACTACCTACAAGCCCAGGTAGCTAGGAAAAGAAAGTGAAAAATCTCCCCATCCCGATGCTGACGAGTTTCGAACTCAGGTCGCTGGTATCATCACCCAACAACTTTACCACTGTACCATAGTGACATCTGCAAGCATAAGATTTTAAAAGTTATGAAAGCATAAGCTTTGACACCTCCTAATTTTAATACTTGATTTATATTTTCTATCCCTATTTTATTTTATAAATGACAAAAGTTACCCTTAAATTTATATACAATCAATTTTTTATTCCTTAAAAATTTATTCTTTAAAGATAATAACTTTTACTGTTAAAACTATGTTATATATCATTCCATTGAACTTTTTGGTTTAATTTATCAATAACAAAAATATAATCAAATAAAGAAAAGAGTTTTTACGGAAAGATAGATGGGAGTCTACCAACAAGCTGAGATCCTACACCCTTTTGGATAACCACACCTTGGATAACTTCATAGCTTGCTATTGGCATCATTGTTGTTGAGGCAATTCTTCAATCTCTTTAAAAAATTTATAGTGTTATCACCAAGTTCTCCAAGAGTCGAGAAAGCCAAGACACCAAAACCATACCCATGAGTAACACACTTATCGAAATATTTGTGTCTTTTGCTAGTTACTACAACATTAATGTACATGATCCGGCTTAAAAGTAGGCACACCATCACCGATGAAAGGTGAAATACCTGCAATATCTAGACATATGTCTTGGCCATTCTCCCAATTATAAACAAGAATATCTGCAGGCTTCAACACGCTGTTATCTTCAGTTAGGAAACCCAAAGCAACTTCTTTTATATAACGCTGAAACACCTTATTTATAGAACGTATTTGAATTTACATCCCTAACAAGATCATGTCTAAATTTGAGGCCAATATCATTGGCGTAGTGCAATGCGTGATCACCAAAACATCCATATTTGTGTTGCAGCTTGAATATTGTCTGTCTTCAGGAAAAAGATGAATGCCAAGTCGATAACTAACCAAAACCCTGAATTGTCTAGGACTAAAGTTTTGTTAATCCCACTAATATGTATGGTGAGGAGAAAATATTGCGCATGTTTAATACGGTTGCACTGACACAATACATAATCATGTAAATACATAAAGTATTTAAGGGGAATCTTCTTCATTACAGCTTAGAAATATGGTACCTCCAAGGATTTCATGGGATGTGGGGAAGTAAAATCGACATTGTAGGTAGAAGAAAAAAACCCACCATACCTGGAGATATGTCTATGAAGCTTGTTTGTAATTCTGACTAGAGTCTGCCATAGACGTATTGCTTAAGATAATGTTATGTAAGGAAAGAGACTGAATGTGAGAGGCCAAGAAACAATAATTAATGGTATCTGCCATTATGTAAATTCCCAAGACACCACTCTTGATAGGAAGTTTTGTCATACGTAATTGTAAAGTTCCAAAACCAACACCATTTTCCGTGACTAATTGCCTTAGATATTGAGCCAAGTGATTATCGAAAAATTTCTTGTCCAATTGAAGAGATGAAGGGCACGTTGTACACATGATGAAATATAATTTCGACACACCCGTGCAATTGCGCAACAAGAGCAATTCACTTTGCGGGTCATGAAGTTTCTTAACTGAAGACATAAGATGGATAGTCTTGTATACCCTATCCATCACCATATTGCTAGAGAAATGCGGGACCGAGCTAACAGGTCCACCTAACAGTTTAACACTAGTTGAAGGCCTTCCAATGTCAGTTGGGAAAACTTCATATGCAACACTCTTTGGATCATCCACTGGTAAAAAAACTTCAGTTTTGTGAATGTTGATATGCAATCCCATCGTTGTGCGACATTCAAGGCCTTCGCGACTTCTAGTGTGTCACCAATGATAGTACCATCGTCTAAGTACCAAGCATACATGTCCAAATGGCATTGAAATGCAATTTTCTTCACAAGAGGATGTAATGTGAGTGCAAAAAAAAAAAAAAAAAACAACAACAAGGACCAGAGGGATCACCCTGTTGCACACTTTGAGATGAAGAGAGGAAAAATTCATTATAGTATAACCTGACTAGTTTCGAATAGCATAATTCTACCCGTTTCGAGATAACATGGAATTGTTGTCTAACTTCTCTAATGAGTGGAGTTCTACATACCATATTAAAAACATTCATGAAATTAATGAGAAGCATAGTCATGGTATCCATGTTACCTTTCACCTCAACAAGCCTAGTGACAGAATGCAAAATGCTCTATCCACGACAAGGGATTCCA
Organism: Papaver bracteatum; assembly: GCA_023529315.1. Lineage (NCBI taxonomy): Eukaryota > Viridiplantae > Streptophyta > Magnoliopsida > Ranunculales > Papaveraceae > Papaver > Papaver bracteatum. Next base: position 28,409 of record JAJJWX010004534.1, read on the forward strand.
ACCCCAAATTGAAAATTACCTAGATAGTTAACCATTTTATTATCAACTGATGCTGCTGCGACTTTGGACAAAAGCCTCCTCAATATGGTCCCCATACAAATGGGTCTAATACCCCCATCCAGATTCAATAAGGGTGTTAATAGTGCGCTAGCTATATATTCAGCCAGCGTACTAGGGCAGTTACCTAACAACCATCGATTAAAAACTTTGGTAATGACTGAACGCAACCACTCACAACATCTATCAAATGATGATCTCTTAAACCATCTCTTCCGCAAGATGTTCCCTTAGGGAAGCTACGTATAACACTTAAGATGAAACTTGTGTTGACAGAGATTGGTTCAGTTATAATGGTGCATGTCGGTGGAATGGAGGGTGGGGGTGCTTCCGGATGTTTATTCAGTAAGTCAGATAATGTGCGAACATTACTAGGTGCAACACCATTTGATGATAAAACTCGAATGGATGCTATATAGTGTCCATTTTATTTTATTTTGCAAGCATGAAGGTTGGCATTGTTCCGCTTCTTATTGTTTTTGGTGTTTGTGTAACCTTTTGTGAACTGGTAATTCAACCAGTTTGCGTATTAGAGTAATGCAACCATTTGTCTTCCATTTTAATAATGCTTGATTGATATCACTAGTTTGTAACCTCTTTCTGGCATTAGATATTTCCTCTGCTGTGTTCTTGGGGATGTATAAGTTGAGTATGAAAATTGGTAGTAGAATAACTGAATCCAAGGCGTTAACTCCATGGGACGGGGTTGAGGATTATCCCATCTAAGCATGATTTAAGAGCCCTAAAATTTTTAACGGACATGGTGACTGTAGAGAATTATCTTCGAAAAACTACATTAAGCAGTTCAAATGATATAGATACATATCAAGGATTAGTTGGGGGCCGGGAGAACTAATTGGGGGCCATGAATTTTTTATACCCACACCCAGAATTTTAGGGGCTTCCAAAATGTAGTTGAAAGTACTATTTTGCCCTTCCCTTAAAATTAATCCTAAAATCCTATTAACCTTAAACCCACCTCCCCATTTCATTCATCCCAACCGACCCTTCTTCTCTTCTTCTCCTCTCCCCCTCCCTCTATCAGTTCCTCCGTTAACGACCATTTATTAAAAATAAAATAAAATAGGATTTGAATCGTAGAAATTGATTTCTCAGAATGGGAGTCGTTAATCATCCCATTTGAATGTCTAACGATTTTTCATCTTTGTTTAACGATTTTTCATCTTTGGTTAACGATATTTGAACTGCATGTTGGACTTTGGAGAAATCGTCAACCATTAGTGGAGTTGTTAAAACTAGGGTCGTTAATGTTTTATTAGGGTCGTCATTAAGTTTGCGACACCACTCCGTTCAAATAAATGAATGAGTCGTCCACATAATAGGGAAAATATGCTTAAATCGTTAAAATTATGGTTTGGGGTCGTTAATGTTTTATTAGGGTCGTTAACATTTCTTCATTTGAACTTAGGGTCGTTAAAATCATTGTTTGGGGTCGTTAACATTTCTTTTAGTGTCGTTAGCATTTCTTATAGGGTCGTTAATCATTGTTTGGATTCTTATTTTACCCCATTCCCTCATTTCTTTCCTATTTTATTCTTGTTCCCTAGATTTGTGAGCTTTGATGTGAACGTATAACCTTCACCAGACTGATGAACTGAAAACAACAACTTTTAACAGCTTTTGTTTTGTTTTCTTTTCTTTTCTTTGCAAGAGTAATTTTGTCATCTTGTGTTGAGCTAGAGCTGACATTGTTTGGATTGCCTCATTCATCCTTGGAAAAATGACTCGACATTCATCTTCAAACTTTACTATTACTAGACACTACTGGTCTTACTCTAGATAGCTAGGATCTAGAGATCAGAGAGAGAGAGAGAGCATCAAAATGTGTTCAAAGTTCAAACTTAAAGATAATTAGAGTGTTGTAATATGAAAGGGTCGTCCATTTATAGTAATGCTAAACTAACGACCCTTATAGTGAAAGCTACAGAGAGTAAAAAAAAAAAAATCGTTGGGTCCTAAATATTTTAAGTTAACGACTCTATATGACCTAAAATATGGAGTCATCATCTTTTATAAATTTGATGAACGATTTTTCATAATTGCAGATTGAAGTTGTCAATGTTTTCAAACTTGGTGGACGATTTTTCATAACCTGCATATTGGAGTCGTATATTTGTGGGCTAAGTCACTAACGACTCATAAGGGTCGTTCGATTATTATACACTCGACCTAACGACTCTCACACTGAGCTGCGAGATTTGTGCGATTTGAAGAGTATATGAAGTTTACTTGATTGTTTAGAGCTTTTGGTTCTTCATTTTGAGTATTGGTTCCTTCATTTTGAGCGAAAGGATTTTCATTTGCAACAATTATCAAAACTTCCCCCAAAACTCACTTTCTTCCTCTCTATCCAACAAATTTTTTTTTTTTATAAACTTTCTTTTTACCCAAAAACTGATTTAATCTAACTTAACAAATTAACAACTAATCTAACCTAATCAACTCAATTAACAATAATTATTTTTGGGGGTAGTTTAGGCATTTTGAAAAATTAGGATAAGGGGTAGCACCAAAGTGCTATTGGGAGACCAACTATTCAGGCCCCCAATTAATACTTCTGGCCCCCAATTAATCCTTGATACATATGTATCTTCCACCACATAAGGTATAATATTATCACTTAAAGAGATAGGTTTATCAATACCATGAATAACAAAATCAGTGTGCCTACCATTGTATGGGAAAATGATGATATCTCCATCATGATCATGGGCCATGGCAGGTGTTGTAGTGTAAAAACTGATTCCGCTGGTGTTTGTGGGTGAAAATGGTTTCTGCTGATTTCGGTAATTTTGGGTGTGCGGGTGAGAAATAAATTTAAACCCTAAACAATGTACTGTAAGGGAGTACTTTATATTCGAGAGATCAATCTGTACAAGTCCGGCCTAAACCAAGAAATGGATGTTCCATACTTGCTTCAGTCACAAAGTGAGGGAGAATGAGTTTATTTTGGGGAGGGAAGCAAAAAAAGTGATGAGACCAGAATAGTTGATTATGGAAGAGTAGTTGTGTTACGACTTGTATCAGAAAGTGAATCGCTAGCAGGTTGGAAAGCTAACAAGTGATTTATGAGTGTTGTATGCTCCTGACCAAAACTTGTTATTCGATGGAAATATGTAAGACCTATTTATATAAGTCGAAGCGAAACGTACTCTGGTCTCATTAAGGAATGGAAAAATGGGAGGAGGTGGTAACCGTTAACGCATGGAATTGATGTTCTATAAAACCGTTAACGCATGGAATTGATGTTCCATAAAAAAGAGAGTTTCACTATTAACTCCCTGTATTTACTAATTGCCTCATGCTTATGACACTTCCTTATGACGGGCGTAGTGTACGCCGCACGCTATAAACCTCCAAACCAATACCCAAAGAGGATCCCCAGTTTGTGATATTTGTTTATGTCTCAAATTTTTATGTGGAAAACATGTAGTATATTGTTGTTGCCTGACAAGTTGAGTTTGGGAGACTTGCTAGCTTGGTGACCTTCGACGTTCGAGATTTTGCATCTTAAGACGAAAGGTAGCCGTTGATCGTCGCACGCTTTCATTTTTGGTGGTCGTATAGGGAAGTCCAGCATGGTGGCACGGCTAGATCGGCATGCCATTGGCATGGCATGCCTTGGTATGGTTTGGCGTGGCCAAACTAGGGTTTCGGGTCAAAGGTTACCATGTGTTATCTGGTAACCTTGGACGGCTAGGATTTGTGACTGGGATTGAAGGGAGACCGTTGATTGTCTCACGCCTTAGTTTTGGTAGCCGCATAGGGAAGGCCAGCATGGTGGCTCCACTAGGTCAACATGCCATTGGCGCAGTTTGGCGTGGCCAAACTAGGGTTTCGGGTCAAAGGTTACCATGTGTTGTCTGGTAACCTTGGACGGCTAGGATTTGCTCCTAGGATTGAAAGGCGACCGTTGATTGTCACACTCCTTCGTTTTGGTAGCCACATAGGGAAGGCCAGCATGGTGGTGTAGCTAGGTCAGCACACCATTGGCGCGGTTTGGCGTGGCCAAATTAGGGTTTTGGGTCAAAGGTTACCATGTGTTGTCTGGTAACCTTGAACGGATAGGATTTGCTCATGGGATTGAAGGGAGACCCTTGATTGTCTCACGCCTTCGTTTTGGTAACCGTATAGTGAAGGCCAGCATGGAGGCGCGGCTAGGTCAGCATGCCTTGGCACGGCCAAACTAGGGTTTAGGGTCAAAGGTTACCATGCGTTATCTGGTAACCTTGGAAGGCTAGGATTTGCTTCTGGGATTGAAGGGCGACCGTTGATTGTCGCACACCTTCGTTTTGGTACCTGCATAGGGTAGGATAACATGGTGGCATGGCTAGGTTGGCATGGGGGGCATGGAAAGGTGCGATTTAGCTTGGCATGAATGGTTTGGATTGGCATGGTGGGGCCAAGGGATTGACATGCCATGGGCGCATGGTGCGGCTAGCATGGATAGGGCCAAGGAAAGGTGCGGTTTGGCTTGGCATGGTGGGGCCAAGAGTTTTACATGCCATGGGTGCATGGTCCGACTAGCATGGCAAGGGCCTAGGCAAGGTGCGATTTGGATTGGCATGGTGGGGCTAAGGGTTTGGCGTGACCGAGCTAGGATCATGACCAAGCTAGGATCGTGACCAAGCTAGGGTTTAGGCGCGGCCAAAAATTAGGGTTTAACGTTGGGTCAAAGGTTACACGCGTTAGCTGGCGATCTTGGACGTCTAAGATTTGCATCTTAGATGGAAAGATGGTCGTTGATTGTTTCAAGCCATTGTTTTGGCAGCCGTCTTTGTGCATAGCGTGTTGGGACTGCAAGCATGATTGGCATGCTCTAGCGTGGATATGTAGATGGCACGTCTTACCATTGGCACATGGGTGTGGCTAGCGTGGTTGGCATGCATTGGCGCGGTGGGTGTGGCTGGCACGGCTTTCCATTGGCACATGGGTGCGGCTAGCATGGTTGGAATGCCTTGGCGCGATGGGTGTGGCTGGCACGACTTGCCATTGTCACAGGGGTGCGGCCATCATGGTTGGCATGCCTTGGCACGGCGGGTGTGGCTGGCATGGATTTCCATTGGCACAGGGGTGCGGCTAGCATGGTTGGCATGCCTTTGTGCGGTAGATGTGGCTGACATGGTTTTCCATTGGCATAGTAGTGCGGCTAGCATGGTTGTCATGCCTTGGAGCGGTGATGTGGCTGGCACGGCATGCCACTGACGGATGTGGTGTGGGAATTAGGGTTTGGCATGTCGAAACCCTAATTGGTATTAAAAAAAAGGTACCCTGGTAATTTTCTCGCAGACATATTAAAGGGTACAATAAATGCATTTAAGTTTTGTGACGTCACTGTCTGGCTAGGGTTTTATGATTTTACCCCTAAATTAAAAACCACCATCAACATTAAGTCCCCTTCTTAGCTCGGAACATGGGAGTTGTTGCGAGATAAGCATAAGATGGTGACATACAAGGACAGAATCAAAATGTAAATCATGCAAGATGGTCAGGAGGATCCATCTAACCTTTTTCGGGAAGCAGGGAGAATATGTGATCCTTGTGTTTGTAAGCTTTGTGTAGATTCTGCTCGTGGTACTGCATGTTAGGTTGCGGAGTGGAAGAGGCAGGGTTGAGATGCAAGTTGTTGGCCTCGATCTGATATGGTTGCGCGCCTTACGGGCTAAGCTTTGGAACGCGGAGCGGAGCTTCTAGCATATACTTGGCATGAAGGGAAGTCGATGGCATTGGATCGGCTTGGTATTATCCATCAGCATTAGTCGGCTTGGACTTAGTGCCGTTAGAACTTGATTGGCTTGGAATAGGAGCCGTCATCACTTGATTGGCTTGGAATGGGAGCCGTCGGCACTTGATTTTATTGGAATGGGAGCTGTCAGCATTGGTCATATTGAAATGGAGATGCTTACGTTGCTCGGCTTGGAGTGGAGCTAGCTTGAGTCCCTTGAAAGGATGACGACTGGCTTCAGTTCTGTGGAAGGATGATGACCGACTTCAAATATATAGTGTCTCTCCAATGGATTCCAAAATTTGCCGAACCCCGTCGCATTCTTAGGACAGATGGATGAAATATGTACCCGGCAACGACCATGTTAGGGCTAATATTGGATATTATGGTTACGTTGTCGGTCAATCCTCCACTTTAGGATATTCAGTGCCTAGGCTTTCTGGTCGTGATGATAATGTGTTGTGAATGCTTGTATGGTCGAAATCTTTCGACGCCACTGGATAAAATAGATGAGTTGGGAGACGTTCCATTGATGATGTATTGTTATCAAAGTCTTCAAGGATTTTGTTCCAAACGACATCATTCGAACCATCTTCTGAATCTTGGACTACCCTATGTAATGGGATGCGGTGAGAAGTCCCCAGTTATACTTTTGTTTGATCCAATGGTCATGGTCGAATATGTGAACGTATCTTAGTGGCGTTCTTTTGGATTCTTCGATGCGTATGTACAGATTCATGTTAAGAAATTCTTGCGTAAAACTTCAACAGTGAAATAACCTGGTTGAGGGGAGTGAAAACGTCTCATGATGGTAGTTCCAATGTGTAGCCTACTTTCATCGCATTTCCTTGAATCCATGTCCACGAGATTTGATACAAGTTTATTGTACTCCTCTGGATGTGATACTGGGATGTACATTGACGAAATATTCTGGATAGCGAAGAGGCAGGAATGATAGAGTTATGTTGTTTATCGTGGCTCCCTCTGTTTCTTCAAGAAAATATTTCAGCCGCGTCTCTATAGTTTTCTCGTGAGTCTTTGATGGTCGTCGGGATGGACTGTGATGATCAGTCCCCGGTCGCATTTTTCTTTAGTTTCTGAAGTTGTTTTCCTCTAAGAAGGCTTGGGATCCTCCGCATCCTTGTAAAGTGTTGAAGGCGTCTTATAGACAGAGGGGTGATGATATTCTTGCGTTGTACCTTTGAAGAGTAGGTGACCTTGTTGTGGCTATGGCCTTTTGGTTGGCCGTGTCTTATGAGCTTTGACAATGAAAGTATTTCGTATAGATCCTCAGTCCCCAGGTATGGTTTACATGTTTCCAACTTGTATGGTCAGTGGGTTGACCATGATAAAGATATCATGATCGTGCGTTCATACTGGTGATTTTGTTACTTCTTCCACATGAAACTAGAATGTGGAGGAGTACGGGTTACCTTTGTAGTGATTTCTGCTGCGGTGAAGCTTTGACTGGTATCAAAAAATGAGCGACAACAGTTCTTGGTAGAAGATGTAATCATAAGAGACTACATTATCGTGGGAACAAAGTAGGTTTGCTAGAATTGTATGGGCATCCATGGAATTAAAAAGATTGGATAGATGCATAAGCGAGCATACTGTCCATGGTCACGAGTTTTAGCGGTATGGATCAAAAGGTGGCCATGACTACGAAGATTGGATGGATGCGATCATGATCCTTGACATGGGGAGTGTGGTGGCACGACCCTTTGCAGGAAGCAGTAGTATTGAAGCGGCTTCGGCTCTTGGAGAGGACGTTGAAACTTAAGGAGCCAAATGCTGCTTCGAATCCTGGATAAGCTTATGGAGATAACACTAAAGCGGAGCAGCTGCTAGAGCGAACGTTGAAGTGGAGAGGCTTCTGAGGCGAACGTTGAAGCGGAGCCGCTGCTAGAGAACTTAGGACCTGAGCCACTTCTTGAAAAAACGTCGAAACATCGCCTTGAAATTCTCATAGCCTTGACGGTTACAATATTGAAGCTGGAGACTACGTCACTTAGTCTTTTGTCAAACTCGACATCCCTCAAGTGAACAGTGTTTAGGAGTCCCCAATTCCATCTATCGATCATGCTTTCCAAGAAAGGTTGGGTTTTGGGAACGGCTTTCCTGGATGGAAACAGATGCTTCCCTGATGAAGTGCGGTTGTGGGATGTAAATATTTCTTGATGCTATGCCTTGGAGAAATATAGAACCTCACATAACTGTTTCATCATAGACTGTACGATTTTATGGGAAAAGTCCCCAGAAATCATGCAATTCCTGACGGGAAGAGGGTCTCTGTAAATTCAGGAGGGTTGCTGGTTTCCTTTGCCTCGATTTTGGAGAAGTCGTTGATGATATTTACGTGTGATGAAATTGGATTACTGATTCCCTTCTAATGGGCGTTCAAGAGAAACATGAGCCCCTTCATCTATAAACGCACGTCCTGCTGAAGTGCCTTCGCCGTATGTTAAAAGTATTCCTTGTAAGCTCCCTCTTAGGTTGACATGGCTCTTATGGTGGTCGCTCCGTCAGTGTCTTGAGGAAATAGGTATCTCTTTCCGAGTTACAAACACTTCTGTTTGAGCCTTACGAGAACATTTTTTCTTTTCATCAAATCAACAGTGATAAAAGGTGGTCGGGTTCTTCCGGCTATTCCATTATATTTCCTTGATGGTGAAGTAGCAGTGTCTCTGGTGACGGTTGGAGCTTTCATACTTGAAGAAACGTTAGGGTGGCGGAAGAGGCTATGGTTCTGGTGCTCATAGGTGTATCGTGCAGATATGGCGCGGTTTTGATCACGGAGTGCTGGAGCCATGGCGTTGTTTCGAAGGGTGAGGATAGCGCTGGAAGGCTGCAAGTTGTTAGCGCTGTAAAGGATGCAAGATGCTAGCGCCAGGAAGATGCAAGATGTTAGTGCTGGAAGGATGCAATCTGTTAGCGCTGGATCGTCTTGGAATGGGCGATGGCTTGGCATGGACACTGGCTTGGATTTTCGGGCCCAGTCGCCTCTTTCCATACGTAGATCAAACATGAAAATCCATTCCTTATTCAAGTTCCAAAAAAGTGTTACGCTTATGAAAGGGGTTGGCTCCCCTTTTTATCTTGTATCTTTGTTATCACATCCTGGTGTTAGCGGTAGAAATAAAGTGGGCAAGCATATTCCAGCTATGTACTCCAGCGTTTCTCTTTCAATTTATTCTCTTGTTTTCTTGTGTTGGTTCAAACCCTAGCCATAGGTATTCCTTCCATAAATCTGTAGAAATATTTTTTCTTCTGAATTGGTGTAAACCCTATCCATGGGTATGCCTTTCATAAACTTGTAGAAATACTTCATCATAAACAATTCCTCTTCGAATATCACCGTAGTAACGTCGGCTACCTCATGAATAGCGAAGGGTAATCATTATTATGTAAAGTAGGCACATACGGGTAGGTGAAAAATTTTTTTGAAAGGAAAACAAAGTGCCTAGTGTATGGTTTGATTTGAATTGATAGATGACTGTTATCTATGAGGGCTTTGGATTATTTTTTTGGAACAAATTGTTTTGGAATGGATTATTTTGGTTACGATTGCAAGTGACGCAAACTCGGTTTCTTAGGTCTCTTGATGAAAAGGGAACCTTCCGGGTGTAATACTGAGTTTTATGGGAAGCGTCGTCGTGATTGTGGAAAGTCCCCAGTCGTCTCATCTGATAATCGAGTCTTCGATTTTAATCTCTGGGTAGTCCCTAGTCATCCCTCGTCGTGTCAAGACTGATAATCAGGTCGTCTAGTAACTGAATTGTGGATCCCTGAGCGAAGCGCCTATTTATACCATATTGATGTCTATGTCGAAGCATGAGATCGATGGTCGATAATTGACATTGTAACCGAAAGATCAATATCCCACTGTGGTCGCCAATTATTTGTAGGTGAAAATGGTTTCTGCTGATTTCGGTAATTTCGGGTGTGCGGGCGCCACAAGGAGATCGGCCGATGGAAGCTGCTTCAACGGCACGACCAGGTGAAAAACGAATTTAAACTCTAAACAATGTACTGCAAGGGAGTACTTTAGATTCGAGAGATCAATCTGTACAAGTCCGTCCTAAACCAAGAAATGGTCATTCCAGACTTGCTTCGGTCACAAAGTGAGGGAGAATGGGTTAGTTTTTGGGAGGGAAACAAGGAAAGTGATGAGACTAGAATAGTTGATTCTGGAAAAGTAGTTGTGTTACGACTTGTATCAAAAAGTGAAACGCTAACAAGTCGGAAAACTAACAAGTGATTTCGGAGTGTTGTATGCTCCTGACCAAAACTTGTTGTTCGGTGGAAATAGGTAAGACCTATTTATACAAGTCGAAGTGAAATGTACTCTGGTCTCATTAAGGAATGGTAAAATAGGTGATTAAATGGGAGGAGGTGGTAACCGTTAACGCATGGAATTGATGTTCCATAAAACCGTTAACGCATGGAATTGATATTCCATAAAACCGTTAACAAATATAATTGATGTTCCATAAAAAGCGCGTTTCACCATTAACTCCATGTATTTACTAACCGCATTATCCTTATGACACTTCCTTATGACGGGCGTAGTGTACGCCGCACGCTGTAAACCGCCAAACCAATACCCAAAGAGGATCCCCCGGTTTGTGATATGTGTTGATGTCTCGAATGTTTTTATGGAAAACATGTAGTATATTGTTGTTTCCTGGCAAGTCGACTTTGGGAGACTTGCTAGCTTTGTGACCTTCGACGGTCGAGATTTTACATCTTAAGATGAAAGGTAGTCGTTGATCGTCGCACACTTTCATTTTTGGTACTCGTATAGGGAAGGCCAGCATGGTGGCGCGGCTAGGTCGGCATGCCATTGGCATACAATGCCTTGGTGTGGTTTGGCATGGCCAAACTAGGGTTTCAGGTCAAAGGTTACCATGTGTTGTCTGGTAACCTTGGACGGCTAGGATTTGCTCATGGGATTGAAGGGCGACCGTTGATTATCGCATGCCTTCGTTTTGGTAGCCGCATAGAGAAGGCCAGCATGGTGGCGCGGCTAGGTCGGCATGCAATAGGAGTGGCCAAACTAGGGTTTTGGGTCAAAGGTTACCATGTGTTGTATGGTAACCTTGGACGGCTAGGATTTGCTCATGGGATTGAAGGGCGACCGTTGATTGTTACAAGCCTTCGTTTTGGTAGCCGCATAGGGAAGGCCATCATGGTGGCGCGGCTAGGTCAGCATGCCATTGGCATGCCATTCCTTGGCGCGGTTTGGCGTGGCCAAATTAGGGTTTTGGGTGAAAGGTTACCATGTGTTGTCTGGTAACCTTGGACGGCTAGGATTTTGCTCCTGGGATTGAAGGGCGACCGTTGTTTGTCGCACGCCTTCGTTTTGGTAGCCGCATAGGGAAGGACATCATGGTGGCGCGGCTAGGTCAGCATGTTATTGGCGCGGCATGCCTTTTCGCGGTTTGGCATGGACAAACTAGGGTTTCGGGTCCAAGTTTACCAAACGGTTTATGGTAACCTTGGACGGCTAGGATTTTCTCCTGGGATTGAAGGGCGATCGTTGATTGTCGCACACCTTCATTTTTGTAGCCGTATAGGGAAGGCCAGCATGGTGGCGCATCTAGGTTGGCATGGAGGCCATTGAAAGGTTGGCTTGGCATGGTGGGGCCAAGGGTTTGGCATGAACGGTTTGTCTTAGCATGGTGGGGCCAAGGGCTTGACATTCCATGGGCGCATGGTGCGTAGGGTTTGACATGCCATGGGCGGATGGTGCGGTTAGCATGGCTAGGGCCAAGGCAAGGTGCGATTTGGCATGGCATGGTGGGGCCAAGGGTTTAGCGTGACCGAGATAGGATCATGACCAAGCTAGGATCGTGACCAAGCTAGGGTTTAGGCACGTCTAAAAATTAGGGTTTGACGTTGGGCCAAAGGTTACATGCGTTAGCTGGCGATCTTGGACGGCTAAGATTTGTATCTTAGATGGAAAGATGGCCGTTGATTGTTGCATGCGTTTGTTTTGGTAGCCAACATTGTGCATGGCGTGTTGGGACTGCAAGCATGATTAGCATGTTCTAGCGTGGAGATGTAGCTGGCACGGCTTGCCATTGGCACATGGGTGCGGCTAGCGTGGTTGGAATGCCTTGGCGCGGTGGGTGTGGCTGGCATGGCTTGCCATTAGCACATGGGTACGGCTACCATGGTTGGCATGACTTGGCGCGATGGGTCTGGCTGGCACGTCTTGCCATTGGCACATGTCTGCGGCTAGCATGGTTGGCATGCCTTGGTGCGGTTGATGTGGATGGCATGGTTTGCCATTGGCATAGTGGTGTGGCTAGCATGGTTGGCATGCCTTGGTGCGGTGGATGTGGCTGGCATTGTTTTCCATTGGAATAGTGGTGCGGCTAGCATGGTTGGCATGCCTTGGCGCGGTAATATGGCTGGAACGGCATGCCATTGGCACATGTGGTGTGGGAATTAGGGTTTGGCCTGTCGAAACCCTAATTGGTATTAAAAAAAAAGGTGCCCTGGTGATTTTCTTGCAGACATATTAAAGGGTTCAATAAATGCATTTAAGTTCTGTGACGTCACTGTCTGGCCACGGTTTTACGATTTTACCCCTAAGTTAAAAACCACTATCAATAGCTGGAAATGTTAAATTTGGGTGTGCCGCCGAGAAATGAATCTAAAACCTAAACAAATGTACTACAGATGAGTACTTTAGATTTGAGAGATCAATCTGTACAATTCTGGCCTATACCAAGAAATGGTCGTTCCATTCTTGTTTCGGTCACAAAATGAAGGAGAAAGTTGATCTTAGGGAGGGAAGCAAAGAAGGTGTTGAGATCAGAATGAATGAACTAAGAAAGTGTGGTTGTTTTATGACTTGTATCGGAATATAGAACATGCTTGCAGAATGTAAGCTATAAGTTCTTGGTGTTTTCGGGATACTTGTGTTGATAACCAAAATTGTTGTCGGTTGAAATAGATTCAAAACCTATTTATACAAGTCATAGTTGAACACACTGATCTTGTAGGAAGTGTAGGTAGTTAAGTAGTGGTGAAGTAGGGATCATGTAAAAGTGGTGAAAATTATGTCCCTGTCATGAAGGGAAGACCGGTCAGCTTTACACCCACTACTCGTTTACTTCTATCAACCGTCCTCCTTTCCTGACACTTTCTCATAATGGGCTTGTTGCACGCCGCATGTTGTAAACCGCCAGACCAATATCCTGATGAAAATCCCCCATTTTGTAACATGTTTGATATCTCGAGTATTTTCGTGGAAAATATGTAACAAGTTGCTGAGTAGGTCCTAATTATTTTGACCAATCACGTGCAAGCTAGGCGGCGGGTGGTCATATTTGAGCAGCTGCCAGAAGCTATTTGTGTACATTAAATATGTGGTGGTCAAACCCTATAGGAGAATGATGGCTGGTAGCGTGGGATGGCTGAGATGATTTGCATAAGTTTGTGTTAATTCATGAAATTTCGTAATCAGAAAATTCAGATGTCAGACCCTCACTAAAACTGCTATATAATTCTCATACAAACTCGGATTATGATGATCCGACCCTTCATTCTTATCAAAAAAGAATTTCCTATTTTTCTACGAGGGAATATTTAGGTTTTGAGCTCGTTTAGGAGGTGAAAACATACCGACAGTAAAAACTCAGGAAGAATTCAGGAGGAATTCTGTCATTTTTCAGCCATGACCTAGCTCGCCTTTTAAGTTGTATCTTTTAGCTCGTTAATCCGATTGATGTGATTTTTTAGTATGTTATACTAGACATCCATACGAAACTTTTGGCATGTAGCTCAAACTCAAATTATTTATCAAATGATCCCAGATGTTCGTCTAATCTTTGGTGACTTTTTGGATATCGTCCGACCAAGTTGAAGAGATATGATTGGTCAAATCCAAAGACAGGATGTCGTCCACCTTTAATTAAAAGTGTAGGCTGCATCTTTGGAGCGATTTGATTGGTTGATGGGAAAGAGGGGCCGACATCAAAAAAAATAAAAGAAGGAGCGCCGGCCAAAGGAAGCTCGAGTTAGGGCAAATTGGCTGGCAAAGTGGCGCGACCAAGCCCTTTCTGTCGCGGCTTCAGTCAATCACGGTTTCCTCTTTCCTTCCTATTTCCTTTTTTTTTTGGTAGGATTTGCTCCTAATAGTTCCATGATGGATAAATTTCCTAGTTTTCCTATGTTTGGTCTCGACCAATAAGGATCGAAATATTGCGCAGACCGTGAAAAACCTAATTTCTGCGAATTGATAAAAATAGGTTAGAAATTTGAATTTTGCGCATTTATACAAAATTGATCAGTTTTGGAAAATTTTGCACGTTGGTACAAAATCACTAATTTTTGTCTTAGAGAGCAACGCAGCTTGCATGCTTTTGATTGAGTACGTCCATGCACATCTTAATCCTGACACTTCGGGAAATTAATTTTACTCGGCTGCGAGCGAACATTAATTGTCATGTCATGTCAATATCAAAAGTTCAGCTGGGGAACATAACATAGAATAAATACTCGGCAAGCCATGCATGCATTAGTAAATAATGCAGGCGAGATGTTAATAAAATTTACAGAATATTTGGTATTGTTGCTACATGCACCAATACTATTATGGATAAATTTCATATATGAGTATACTGAATTTCTCAATACATATGTAAGTAAAGTGGCATAGGCACTCATCACTTTTAAATGGCTCCATTTCTTTAATGAATAATGCAACTAGGAGCCTAAATACTCATTAGGCTCTATACTAGTGAACAGTTCATCTAGGATCTTGAGTTTCAATACAATATGAGGAGCGGCATAGGCACTCATCAGATTTTAATATATTCTTCAGACTCCTTGCGGAATATAGACATATCAAGGTCTACTATTTCTGACACCGGGTCAGTTAGACATACTTTTACAGTTTTCGCCCTAAACTAAAAACCACCATCAACAACATGGTCTTTTCCAAGAATGAAGACGTGTGCATAGGTTGCACAACCACATTTGCAGTTGATGTAAGACCCTTTCCCAAGCCATGTACACTCAAATATCGGTACTTATTTTCTCTATGCAAGTGTTTTTTTAGGCTTCTGAGAAAAGATGTTTATCGTTGAGATGTCGACACATTTAGCAAAAACCCTGACATTGACACCATCCTTACATATATCAAAGTTTATAAATGGATAATGAAACCTGTCACTCCATGAATAGGGTTCGTGAAAGGATATAGAACATTGTGAGAATGATGGGTATGTCGAGACAAGGTTTACACAATGATGCTTTGTTGTGAATCTAATGGTGATGGAGGGCCCTGTGATGTAGAGGAGGAAGATGAAGATCGAGTTCCAACCATGGCTGCTGCAATAACTTCTCACGATTTGTAACCGCCTTAACCACAATAATGATATCGAACAAGATGGGCATCATTAAAGAGGGCAGATTAAGCACGATTTGTAACCGCCTTAACCATAACAATGATATCGAACAAGATGGGCATCATTCAGGAGGGAGGATTAAGGGGAATCTAGGGGAGAAATAGATGATCAAAAGCTGAAGTATGAAAACCCACAAAAGTGATCTAGGATCAATTCAGTTTTTCAATCGTCTGAAGATCAAATATTGAATAATTGTTTAATTTTAGTTTGAAAATTATATCTAAAATAAAAGGAGTTAAATAAAAAAATAAATTAACAAGCATAGTAATATTTGGTAACTTTAATATTATATGAGTTTTTTTTTTTTTTAACCTAATAAGATTGAAGAAAACTTCTTTCACAAATATGTCTGTTTTTGTCATTTATCACAATAACAATAATAAACCTGATAGTTTTTACTAAACACAATATTATTGCTTTTTTAATCAACTATAACTTTGATTTATATTTTACCAAATATTCAACGGATTTTTACACAGCGCAGCACAACAACCCGCAATAGAGAAAATCACTGTTAAAAAGCACAACAATAATGAACTAAGCCAAAATGGTTCAATTTCAAATCTCGTCCAAATGATGAAATTAAGGAATGCCAAATTAAGGGATACATAAACTAATTGAGGGATATTTTACTGTAGCTGCCGGCATGATTTTTCAATGCCGGCAATCCATCGACTATGCCGGCAGCATTAAAAAATCATGCCGGCATATATCCCCTAATTATTCAATATATCCCCCAATTTGGTTTAGATTAAGGTGTCATGTAATCAGTTGTGACAGAATGGGTACGAAACCGGATTCATTGGCATGTTGCCTTACAAGAAATGATACACGCACCGCGGCTGTGCACCGCGGTGTGCACCGAGAGAGAAATCAAACGACTGTGAGGGAAATGAGCGGTGATTAGCAGGGGGTGGGGGCCATTGGTGGGGGCCTCATTTTTTTCTTTATCTCACATTCTCTCTCCGCAGGACACACCTCGGTGCACAGCCGCGGTGCGTTAAACATTTATGTTGCCTTAAAGGCTCAGGTAAGTGGTTAAAATCTTGGAATATTTTATTTATGTCATCACTAAAGGAAGACTGGCCCAAATACCACCACTACCACTACACCTTGAAACACCGTCTTCTTGAAAATCAGAAAATAAAATCCTCAACCCTAAACGGCTAAAACCTCAAATCATCTTCAATGTTAGGTTATTCTTTTCCCCTTAATCTTCAAAATTATCGATTTTTCCAATTTGGAAAATCTTAAGTCCCTCCAAGGAGAAGAGGAAGAAGAAAAAGGCATGTCAATGCTGAGTCTTCCGGAAGAGATACAGGTAGATATATTTGTAAGATTACCAGTTAATTCCATTTTAGCATGTAGGTGTGTATGCAAGCATTTGTGCGGTCTACTTGCTAAACCTAATTTCATCAGGAATCACCTTAATCGTTCTATTGAAAGGAACAAACCTAGGCTCCTTGTAGATCACCCTCGATGGCATCCACATCAAAAAAACAGTATGATTTACTCTATAGATTGTGAATCAATATTGTCATCACCATTATCATTATTATCATCATTAATGGATTTAAATGAGCTTTTATGTGGAGGAGCTGTTGTGATGGATTTCCCATTCGAATACGAGGCAGGTCTTGAATGGATCAAAAAGAAAAAGAAAAAAGGGGAAACTGTTGTGTTTAGAATTTTGGGGTCTTGTGATGGTTTAATTTGCTTGGGCATTTCTATTGGTACAGGTGAATTTGAGGAAGATAATAGCGTATGTATATGGAATCCTGCAACTAGGGAATATAAGAAAATATCAGTTCCTTTATGTGATTATGTGGGTTATAAATTACGTTATGATTTTTTGATTTCGAAAGATCGTTACAATGTCAAGTATGGATTTGGTTATGATAGCAGTATTGACAATTACAAGTTGGTAAAAATTTCGGATTATGAAAAAACTGGTTGTTTTAAGATCGAAGTTTATAAGTTGGGTTCAGATTCATGGAGTACGATTCAGAACCCCGTCCCTTACTGGTTTCCTGCTGATCTTTCTTCTGGTTTGCTTTTCAAGGGTGCTCTTCATTGGTTAGGCAGTATCGCAAACCAAAAATCTTCATCTGAAGTTATAGTTTCTTTTGATGTTAGCAGTGAGAGACTTGTGGAATTGAGTTTTCCCGCAGAAGCTATGCAACCTCCAATTTATAGAGATGGATCAGTGCATAAAAATGTGGGGGTGTTGGGTGACTGCTTATGTTTAGCTTGTATTGACGGATTCCAAGTAGATCTATGGGTGATGCAGGATTATGGGGTTAGCGAATCTTGGACCAAACAATTCACGACGTGTATCCAACTGTCGTCAGTTATCCAATTTTCATCATTTAAGCCGATATGTTGTTTGGAAAGTGGCGAGGTTCTAATACAAACGAACGGTTTAATTTTATATGATCAAAAGAATGATAAAGTTAGAAGTGTTGGAATCTGTGGTGTTAATATGGGCAACATTGGAGAAAGTTATGTGGAGAGTATAGTTTCTCTTAAATCCAGTACTTATGTGGAGAGAAGGAAAAGGTCTAATGATGGTGACATGAAGAAGACCCCACAAAGATTGAGAGCGGCAAAAGTAAATGTAAGTGCACACTGGACAGATGATATGGAAAAGGAATTCTGTGAACTATTGGTTGAACAAATGGTTGGTGGCAATCTACCAAATTTATTTGGCAATGCCGCTTGGACTTCTGTTAAGGACGAATTCAATAGAAAAACGGGAAAGTATTTATCTGTGCCTCAGATAAAGAGTCGGTATTATATGTTAAGGTCCAGATACAAAGAAATTACGAGATTTATGTCCTCAGGAGGTTTGAGTTGGAATCCAGATGAGAAAAAACTTGTAGTTGACGATGAAAGAGTATGGGATGCATATGTCAAGGAGAACCATGATGAGGCGTGCTACAAGACATTAAGCTGCCTTATTTATGAAGATTTGAGTGTCATCTTTGGTGATTCACTTGCAACCAAATCTCATGCCGCTGCACAGAACAATGATGTCGAAACACCAAATCTACCATTCAAGCTAGGCTCATCAGCCTTTAATAGAGAAGAGGAAGTGGGTGAAAGCTCCAAGACCAAATCTAATTATCGGCGAAAGCGAATAGCTCCATTAACAAGTAACTGCGGTCCAAGTAAGAAACTGGCAAGCAACAGTTCAGGATTTTAATGATGTCGTCTGCGAGGAATTATGTTTTTGCTGCTTACCTACAAAACGACCCTTACTCCATGCCAAGCTGTACCAAGCATTAGCAGTCTCTTGAAGGTGTGAGTATTCGAAGCATAATGGCTGCACTAGAGAAATTTCAAGATGTTGGGTGAAGACAAGTTTTTATGTCATTAGAGCCTAGTTTGCAAAAGGAATGGTTAAAAAATATTGGGTCTTAAATTTTCAGAGAGGTTTGATGTTGGTCAGGTATTTGCTTTTGAACTGGTTGTTTTCTTTTGTTACATTGGATAATCGTACATGAAATTTATGCTGTTGTTTTTACCACCGTATTCGGGGGAAAAAAAGCATGTCAGGTACTGTGGAACAAAGGCCATGGGACAATTGCCCTGGCATATTTATCATAAATCCAGTATGTGCAGAAAAATTCTCTTGAACCATAATTTTCTTTTCCATTATTTGGACAGTGCCTACAAGATGATCATTTACTGTTTCTCTGACAGTGGCTACTATCTAATAGCTTTTGGAAGGATGTTTGATGTTTCAGTGGTTTTACTTTTTTAGTTTAAATCCAGTTCTAGGTTTTCCCTCTAGGAATGATTTCTCTGATCATTCTTTTGGGGGTCTCTCTGGTTCTTTTCCTTCAGTGTGCTGTTTAATGTTTGTTGAAAGATCTGTGATTTGCAGCGTTCTCTCCCGTTATGGTGAGTATTTCCGGCGGGTTTTTGGTATTGAAGATTCTCAAGACCGGTTTGTGTCAACCTGGGATGCAGGATGTTCTGTTTTGGGTGATTATAATCTCTGTGCCGTGAGGAAGTTTGGGATCCAAACAAATATTTGTTATCACCATTTTCAGCACAAGTCTACATGCAAAATGAAGCAGCATCTGTTGTATCTTTGGCAGCATCTTCCCCTAAACTTTTCTGTTTGGGTTTTTCTCTTACTATGGACATTGATCGGTGTTTGGTTGTATTTAGATTTAGTTTATTTTCGACAGTTAGATCAAGGTTTAGGCTTATTTTTATCTTTCCCGTTTAGTCCTTGTTAACTTTGCTCTTGTAACCTTTTCTTTGGATCTGATCTCTGGGTTTGTTGGTTGCTTTGTAATGGTTGTCTACCTCAAGAATAGTGTTGATTTCAGTATTTTCCGGTGGGAAATAAAGCTCCGTCATGTTCACCGACGATCTTTCTTTGTACCAGCTAAAAAAGAGGAGAATCAGGACAAGACTTTTGGTTCTGGAAGAGTGTTCTATCTCTTGGTTATAAAAAATTTAGTTGTTATTCTGAGCTGTGAATCTAACTACACCGATTTAAGTTCTCCCGTAAAGGCGGGTGTTACGGTTCTATTGTTACGTTCTGATGGTTTGGTAGAGATTCTGGTTAAGAGATTCGGGTTAAAGGGATTCGGGTTGAAAATTACTTAGTCTTGAGCCTTGTTTGTTTTGGATTCTTAATATAACTTCGGGATTTCCCCGTATATCTATTTAAAAAAAAAGGTTTTACTTTGGGAACATTATTTAAATACCCCTCAAAATCCACCTCTTAAAATATACCCTTATTCAATTTTTAAAAATAACCCTATTTTCTGAAAAGTGAAAGCAACTAGCACAAGTTCCTTTCAGAAGTGGACGCAACTAGCACGAGTTGCTTCCAGAAGTGGACACAACTAGCATAAGTTGCTTCCAAAAAGTGGAAGCAACTTTCTCAAGTTGACTCAAGAAAAATTATTTTTTACCCCTCGGGGGTATTTGTGCATGGTCAGCAAAAATGGAGGGTATTTTTAACATTCCCACTTTTACTTTTTTACTTTTTTTTTTTCTTAAAGCGAAAAAATGAGTGAATTAACTGTAATCAATTACATGATTGATGTCTGTCTATAAGCAATTGAGATCTAATCTCAGTTGGAGACAAACTAGACCAAGTGCAAGATAAACCATCAACTCTAGCTAATTTAGAGAGGATGTCAGCTACTTTATTTTGTTCTTTAGGAATATGATAGCATTTCCAAGAGAAGTTAATACTGAAAAAAAGCTTAATATCCTTAATCATATTTTGTAAGCGACAATCTATAGGATTATTCTTCACGACTGCGTCAACCACCGTCTTTGATGTAAAAATAGTAGTCTCAACCTGGTGCAGTGCTATTTTATTGCACTGAACTAAATAAAATATTGACAAAATAATTATGCTTACGTTTCCGAAAATGGGAAAGAAATCAGGCTCTCAAGCAGTTGTTAGATTTGGACTACAGGCCTACATATTGCCCATAGATTTGGAAAATCCTTTTCAGATTTAGGAATAATTTGATAACTTAATCGGATAAATACCCTTTTTTTCACGAATTTCACAAATACCCTTATTTATTAATAATTATATCACATATCTTCTAAAATGTAATCCATTTAATTTTGAATTATATAAATACATTTTCAATATTAATAAAAATTTAGATGAAAATCATTTCATTTATTATGTCACATGCTGGAAGTGGTGGTGGTGTCGGCGATGGAGGTGGTGGTGTCGGCAGATTTGGGATTAACTTTTGTTGTTGATACCAGATTTGGACCAATTTTTGTTGTTGATAACAGATTTTGGTGTCAACTTGGGTTGCTGACACGTAATCTTGACCTAACAAATTTTCGAGTTTTCAATTTTTGTAAAAACTTGGTTGTTGACACCAGATATGATATCAACTTCAGTTGTTGACAACAAAATTTAGTGTCAACTTCGGTTGTTGATACGAAAATCTGGATCAACTTCGGTTGTTGATACAAAAATCTGGACCTAACTTATTTTTAAATTTTCAATTTTGTTATCAACTTGGCGGCAACGGTGGTGGATTTGGAGGAGATGGTGGTCGCTTGCGGTGGCGGTGGTGACGATGAGTTGTGATGGTGGAATGTTGGTGATGGTTGTGAAGTGGTGGTGGTGGTGGTGGTGGTGGTGGTGGTGGTGATGGTGATGGTGATGGTTGTGGAGTGGTGGTGATGGTGAATTGTCGTCGGTAGAGTTGGAGGCGGTGGTGGAGTGATTGAGAAAGAAAATTATTGCTTTTTGAAAAGAAAAAATGTAAAGACCCTCAAGCTCGTCAACGCCATTTGACTGGTCTAGCGATGCTCAAGAGTTGACTAAGCCACTAATGACTCGATTAATTAGAGATGAACGTTAATTAATAGAAATTAATCTAACAACGATCTAGATAAGAAACTAGTACCAATGGATAGATCTTGAAAAGCTACGTGGAATGGACTACTCGAAGGTGTCATTCGGGTACCAGACGAAGAAGATATCACTGGATTAGCATGAGGGGAAAAATAATCATTTCTGCATCTAAACCTCTTGGCTACCCTTATCCTTTATCTGGGTGCCTTTATCATTTTCGATGTCCTTATATTCATCAAACGTGTCGAAGAGAAAATCAATTCTCTTTTCTTTCTTCTCTTTTTTTTTTTTTTTTTCAAGTCGACTAAGTGAGGTTAAATTGTTGTGAGTGATTCATAAGCTTAGTATTTGGTCATATCGATGGAGAAGGTGATGGTGATGAAGTTGTTCGATCACAGGAAGAAACAACAGAGAAAAGGTAAAATTAGGGTTTTATTAATTCAAGGGTTTGTTATTTGATTTGGTTGTTTAATCGAGTTATTTATGATGGGTTTGCTTTTGATTGAAGTATAATTAGATGTACTAGATTTAATTTAGGTTTATTTAGATGATTTGAAAATTAGGCTTTCCTAAGATGAATTGGAACTCGAATCGGGTGATGCTTAAGAAGGAATTGGAGATGGGTTTAGTTAATTGAAGTAAGGTTTTTTATTTAATTGATAATCTGAAGTGGTCTTGATGTAAACTGAGAAGTTAGGGATTTGAAGAGATTTCAACATTTGGGAAATTTCAGATGAATGGGAAATTCAGGAATTGGTTGTTGATGAAACTCAAACTGCAGTTGAAGAACATTAAGAAGCTATTGATGCTGTGAAAAGGGTTGGTGAAGACATGAAGTAATGATTGGATACTGAATTGGTAACTCAGATGAAACTGATAGTGGATTTGAATTACAAGATTCATGAATTGAGAAGTAAAGAAATGGAGCTCAAGTGAATGAAATTAGAGTTATAGGTTGAGTTTCAAATGAAGGTGTTGTATTGAGGTTGAATTTATTGTGTAGCTGAGCAATGGAGTTTTGGTTCAACAAATAATGGAAGTAAATGATGGTGTTGTTGTTATTGGTGGTGGTTTAGTTAAGTACATGATTTTGGAGATGGTGTTGAAACTAAATTGGCTGCTGGTGCAGAACATAGCCGAGAAGGATGGAAGTTAGTAATGATGTTGGTGTTATACTGGCGAGAATAATGAAGGGTTGAATTGATGGTGTTGTTTATGTTTATTGACAAGAAACTGACAATGAAGATGATTGTGTATGAGATGTACTAGATTTGCAATTGGATTTGGATATAATTTGGTGGTATTGTTGTAGTTGTGGCTGTGACAGTTGGATAATGATACTATTGAGATAAGGGAGATGAAATTATTCTGTTAATGAAAGAATGAAACTGAGATTTGAGATGAGTATGGTTGGATGAAGCTGAGCCATTGCAGTTGAAGATAAAACAAGATTGTTGGCTAGTTTAAGTGGTTTCAGTTCATGGAAGTTATGGAGGTCTGGGAAATGGGTATTCGTGATGTTGTTGTAGCTGATATGAAGATGAAGAATGGCTAGGTTGTGTTGTGTTAAATTGTTTATTACAGGGTGTTGGAGTTTATGGAACTTGTGAAGTAGTAAGAGGGGGATGTTGTTGCAGATGGTGTTGGTATTGTGAAATTTTGATTGTTGTGGTTGAAAATTGTTAAGAGATGGAGTTATAATTATTGTATGAAGTAGTTATGGCAGTGGTGGAGCTTTGGGTTGAGTGTTGAATGAAAGTTGGGAGTCTAGATCAAGGAAGAGATGATTTAGTTTGTAGTTTTGTAAAGAGAGTTAGAAATGAATCTTTTGGTCTTGGCATGTGTTTGTGTTGCATCTTATTTGTACATTAGAGGTTTGGCTTAGGTATTTGTCCTATTAGTCATCCCAGTCAGATATCTGACTAGTTTGCTTAGCTAACACAGTTAGTCTGACTGAGTTAAATGTAAACCTGACTCATCTGAATCAGTCTTGTGGACTGAGTTAACTCATCGAGTTTCCCTATCTTGACCGATTCATGTTAGAATCGTTGACCTTTTGACTGGACTTGGACTTATACGTTGACCGTTAGTGCCATCAATTGACCCAGATTGACCAGGCCTTAGATTAAGGGGTTAGTTTTTTAGGCTTGGGCATAGAGCCATGTCTTATTACTTTGATGTCTTGGACCCTTATGGTCTGAATTAGCCTTTGACTTCTTCTACAAAGTTATAGATACTCTTTGGACTTATCAAATGGACTATAGATTCTACCTAATGTAATTAGTAAATCTTTGTTATGCTAAAGATTGATAATGAAGACGTGTAGAACCATAAATGGGCTTAGAACCATTAGATAATTCACTAGCCTATAACTAGAGAATTGTATGAGATTGTGTTATGACCCTTGTATGAGCCTTTTTTCTAATCTTTAGATTGCTTGTGTGATTAACAGTTAATCTTTATTAACAACGATTGATCTAAAGAATGAAACAGTGTATTATGGATCTCAAGGTATGCGAGGCTTGTCATCCAAAGAGGTGGGAATCGATAACGAACTCTCTTGTATTCATTATTATTTTACAATTCTATCTTTTGTGAAATCCATGCATATCTTTGTTACTATATAATAGTGTATGCATGTATTATCTGTGTGTAATACAAATTAGTTTTCTTTTACATTTTGGGATGGGATTGGATCTTTAGAAACAACTAATATCTGTGTTTTAGGAGTATTTACTTATTTTCAAAAGTGATTCTTTCCATTGACTGGAAAGTGGTTACAATCTTTACATATTGTTAGCATTAAAGGAAACCTTTTCCTTTTGAATGGTGTGTGATGTGGTTGCCCAAACGTTATATCTATATTTATGCGCTAAAGGAGTGAAAATTGCTGCCAACTAATAAAGTATTAGGTATGTACTCGTGTTACCGAATATTACTTTCCCTATTTCTGTACGGGCAACGTATATCTCATACATGAATGTTTATTGTTATGTTAAATTACTTTCAAAAGTTATATACTATGTTTTGGTGTTTGGAGAGAATGATGTTGAGAATATTATATATGATTGTTGGATTTACACGTGGGCGGATTGTGAGATCTTCACTGTGTAAGGACTTTGATCGGATATAATGTTGTTACCATTAGATTTCTTTAGATACTTGCTATGTAGAGTGAGCGTAGAATAAGGTATTGGTAAGGTACATATCATTTATGACTTGAGGACGGAAACCTCATGGGCGCTTTAATGATCATTGAATAATCCGCAACAGTCATGCCTTGCTACCCCGAAGGAATACGTCGCTCAACTACTATTTATGTTGTGAATGTGTGCCGGTTTATTGGTTGGTAGAACTTTATATTTAAAGTATTATTACTATTATTTTAACGGCGCGCGGGTTATAACCCCAAAGGGGTTATAACCCATCCACAAAAAACCCATCCAAACAAAAATGACACAAAAACCCCAAATATCTTAAACTGTCTAAGCTACCCTCCACTAATTCAAGAAAAACAAAAAAAAAAATGACCCACTATCATTACTTTACAACGTGCGCGTAACAGACAAAAATTTCTTAAAACCTCTGCTCTTCTCAAAACCATCCCAGAAAAAACTCAGAACTGCCGTAACTTCTTCATCCCGATTTCACCTTCTTCTCTGAATACTCTCTGAATCTCTAAATCTCGATTTCACCTTCTATTCTTCTTCGATGGTTTCGTATTTCAACGGTTTCATCAACATCTGACCTAACTAGATTCATTTTTCTGACCTAATTAGTCTAAAACAACAAAAATGGCGAAGAAAAAAAATCAGCAGGAGAAAAAGAAAGATGATACGCTTAGGAAAACTGCGAAACCAGCAACTAAAGGTAAGAAATCTCATCATTATTCTTCAATTTTTTGATGTGACCAGATTTTTATGCTTTAGGTTTCATTTGTTTTTTTGGGTGTTCAGTTTGATTTTAGGTTTCGTCATTTTTTTGGGTTTTCAGTTTTATTTTAGGTTTCATCTGTTAGTTTTAGATTTCATTTGTTAGGTTCAGGTTTCAATTGAAAATTAATTTCAATTTTGGGTGTGTTTATTTATTGTGTATTCTGTTTGATGAAACCAAATTCGAGTTACATCATCTTCAGTTAATGGTGAAAACCAGTTTTCTATTGTTGTTGGAGTAAACAGATGATTGATGAAACTACATTTCATTTTATGTTTATTGATGAAACCAAAATTGGTTTCATCATTTTTTAGTTGTTGGTTTACTTCTAGAGTTATTGTTTGTGGATGCTTATGGTTTCATCACCTATAAATGATTATGGTTTCATCATTTTTCAAGTGTATATCTTATGGTTTCACCACTTTTCAATTATGCACAGTTTCATCACTTTGTTCGCGCTTATGGTTTCATCATTACGAGTGTATTTCTTATGGTTTCATCGCTTTTCAATTACACACAGTTTCATAACTTTGTTCATGCGTATGGTTTCATCATTTGTTTATTATTCTCTTATGGTTTACTTTTGGTTTCACAATAGGTAAAAAAAAAGAGACAGAACCGTTCAGGTGTTCATTGCATCATTTTTGCGAGCTAGCAGTGGAAATTAAGACGTTGATACAAAACAAGCAACTGCATTTGAAAGCTCTTAAATCATGTCCGTTATGGCATTTCTTTGAGTCGTTCTATGATGGAGTAATGAACGAAGAAGAGCTAATTAAGAAGACAAAAGCAATAATTATGTTTTTAAGTACAATTGAAAACAAATATGATCATAAGCGCCCATATTGTTTCAAAGTAACAAGATCAAGGGAAATGACTCTGCGGACCATTCCCGAATATTTTGCTGTGACTTTTTGTCTACAAATGGTGAATTATGTAAAAGAAGACATTGATGAAGAGCTGCTCGAAAAGGTGAACATCTTCGTGGCTAAATATTTTCGTGGAAATAAAAAGACAGGCAAAGGCGATATTAAACGTTGTATGTTGGAAGCTGCAGCTGATGAAACCAGAGCGGATGACTTCGTCAAGTTTTTCGTCATGTTCCTTTTGGTTTCGGTATTTGTCCCCAATAAAAGTGGGCAAACTCTAGCATCAAAGTACTTGTACATGGTGTTTGATATGAATAAGGTGTGCTGGCCTGAAGTCTTTCATGACTATCTACTTGATTCGATAATGACAAACAGAAAAGACGTAGAAAACGCAGTTGGTTGCGTCATTTACCCGCTGGTAACTTAAGATTTCTTCTTTTTGATTCATATGTTAAAGTATTTTTATAATGTTTTTGATGATTAATTGGTTGTTGTTTCTTTTTCCAGTATTGGTTGGCAGAGATGAAAAAGATTGCACAAAGAAAGGATGGGCTCGACAAGTATCCGAGGTTTGCTAGATGGAACCTAAGCGACATCTGTCACCAAGTATTGTCTAACTTTGAGGATCTTGTCGATAAAAAAGAACTTTGGTCTGAGGCAAATATTTACTTTTCTGATGAAATCAATTTTGGTTTCATCAAAAATTCTAGATGAATTTTTGTTTCATAGATAACTTCGAGGTTCTTATATGATTAATTCGGTTAGTATATCATGCCATGTTCCAAATATTCGAAATCTTTTATGTTTGTTATATAATATTAGAAATATTCTATGTTTTAGATATCGTCCATGTCTCAATTGTATATCATGCCATGTTTTAGATATCATTCCATGTCTCAATTGTATATCATGCCATGTTCCACCAGTTTTGGATTTACTTTTTTTTATGAAACCAGTTTTGGATTCATCAATTTTTTTAGCTGAAAACAATTTTTCTTGTGTACTGCAGGAGAATATTGGTCACCGAAAAGGATTTTTTTTGCTTCAGTATGACGAAACCGAGTTGCGCTTGGCTGAGCCTGTAGATGAAGTGGAAATTGTTGCTAAAGATGATGCTCAACCTGAAGTGCCAGGTGGTGATAATGAAAATCAAGTGCCGGTTCAAGTGCCAGTTGAAGAAAATGAAGTGCAAGTTAAAGAAAAATATTGGTTCTAGCAGTGAAGCTAACTCCTACAAAGCCAAATACCAATTTGCGTGAGCCTTGATTGAAAAGCTTAGGACCAATGCTACAAATGTTCTTTCCGAAGAAGAAGAATCACTGCTGGAAAAATATGATGCCGAGGACAGGGAACAACAACCGGTACAGAGCACTTACTTGAGACGTAAAATAAACAAGCTGATGTAACAATAGTACCTGAAGCGGTTTCGAACCGTGAAGAAGATATTGAGGTAATATGTTAGATCTAGTTTTATTAGGTTGCTTTGTGCGTTGTTTTCTATGAAAATTCTTTTTTTATGGAAACAAAAATGGTTTCATTGCCTATGAATAACATTGTTGACTCTTAAATTTAAGAAACTTGTATGAGTTAAATTGAGGATTTGGTTTTTTGGTAGTCAGTGATAAACTTTTGTGGTATTATGTATGGTTTCTTCCAGATTTGGTTTCATCAGTTCAAGTTAATGTCTGTTTCAACTCTTTTTTTTTTATGAAACCAGATTTGGTTTCATCATTTGTTGATGTAACCAATTTTGGTTTCATCATTTGTTGATGTAACCAATTTTGGTTTCATCATTTTTTTGATAAAACCAGATTTGGTATCATCATTTAAAGTTAATGATGAATTGGCTAGTTCTTTCTTTTCTTTCAGAAGTTTTAGATGTTACGGCATTAGGTTTTCAAACAAAGTAAGATGAAAAAAATTAACTTAGATATCTTAATATAACAAGGGATGTTAACATGATAGATGTAGCGATGGTGGATCGCGTGATAGAACAAGAAACAGTTTTGCCATCCGGAGAAAATCTACCACATGATGACAATGATGTGATGGAACAAGGTGTGGTTTTGATGCCTGGATTTAAAACATGGGAAGATGCTGATCAAACTCTTGAAGATTTTCTGATGCAAACAGAAAAGGATTCAACCCATGGAGAAAAACCACAAGATGCAGAACATCAACACGAATCTGCAAAAGGTGAAGATCTCGTTACACTAGATAGTGTCTTTTTAGATGTGGACCTTACAATTTTGTTAAACCAAATAGAAGGAGATCCAAAAGAGAAGGTCATATCTCCTTATTCGAAGCCAGTGACCGAGGAAGAACAAGAAGGAGATGGTACTGAGTTGACTCCGAATACTATCGAGGATATCAAGGCGACAGAGCGGGTGGAATCTGAAATGGAGAAAGGTACTTCGTCAAAACCATTCACCGAGCAAGAACAAGAAGGAGATGGTGCTGAGTTAACTCCAAATACTATCGAGGATATCAAGGCAACAGAGCGGGTCGAATCTGAAATTGAGAAAGCTACTTCGTCGAAGCCAGTCATTGAGGAAGAATAAGAAGGATATGGTACTGAGTTGACTCCGAATACTATCGAGGATATCAAGGCGGCCGAGCGAGTCGAATCTGAAATGGACTGAGCTACTTCGTCGAAGGTAAATATTGAGAAAGAAGACAATGAAACTCAATTTGTAATTGATGAAGATGAAATTCGGAGAATGGAAGACGAATACAATAAAAAAAGTTGCTCATCATCAAATCCAAATGTTGGAAGCGTATACTACTACTCAGTCGTAAAAATGGTGAATGATTTACTTGAGTTAGAAAATGAACAACCTGGATGTGATTTAGGGCTGTTGCAGGGTGACAGTCAAGAGCAAGGATAGGGAGAACTCAGTGCTGAAAATAGGATGAGTAACATGGTTACAAGAATGAGGGAAGACAGACGGGATTTGGGACCACCTATCAAGATGCAGGATTACAACACCAGTGTGAAAAAAAAAAGGTTATAGCTAGTAAGTGCAAGGAGAACAAGGAGGATTTGGAAGTATAGGGGGTGAAGTTGAGACCAGTTGATAATTTGAAGATCTTGAAGGTACTCGACAGAAATGAGAAACCCGTCGTGACAACTTTTTTCAGAAAAAAACAATGAAAGGTAAGTGGGAAATAACTGATGAAACCAAGACTAGTTTCATCAAAATTTTGTTCCAAGTTATGCATTGTTTCTCCTTTTTTGATCCATCATTGACTATCTTTTTAAAAATAAAATTAACAGGTCAACGGCGTGGGAGCATTTACATCTTCACTTACATATATCGGGGAAGAATATGGATAGTTTGATGAGAAAAGGTGACGTCGCAGGAGACATCATTGAGTTCTATATTTTGAAGCTGCAAAACAACATTAAAAAAATAAGTTGAAACAAGATGGTTGCCCAAAGTACCAGAGAGATGTGTTTCTAAGCACATTTTCCTATGTAAGTTTACTCTGAAATTCTTTAATGTAACTTTTTTGGCAGAAAAAATAGTTGTGGAAAACAAAAAATGTTGTTGTCTATATGGTTAATTTTGATGGAACCAAGTTTGGTTTCATCAAACTTGCATGTTTGTAACTCATCAAGGAGCTGTTATTTGGTATTTGTTTCAGACATGTCACTCATTAGGAAAGAAATGTGGTGCTGTAATAGAAGGTTTCATCGACAACATGGATTATAGCGTGCGGTTTTTGTTCGTTCCGTTATTTTGACACCAATTGGAGATATAAACCATTGGACGCTGCTTGCTTTTGATTTTGAAAACGGAAAATTTTATCACTACAACTCCTTGGATTCCATCGAAGAATAATGCGGAATAAGTGCTGAAAGAATGAGACAGCGAATAATATCAGCATTTACACAGCACGACGCAAAGCTCCCCCGTGACGAGCAGACTAGTCAACCAACACCGTACACTCTGCACACCCCTTCATGTTGTCAATAAATGGGGTAATCTATGTTTTGAAGTTTATTAGTTCACATATGAATATGCTTGAAATCATTACACCACTTGTAAATATCAGAACACTCTCAGCTAGTCACTTTATAACAGTTGAAACATTGTTTTGGTTTTTCAGGAACGATTGTGGCCTTCATGTTTGCTATTACATGAAGAGCCTCTTGAAGGGGAACATGTCTCGTGAAGATGATATAAAAGAAAAGGTTCATAACATGAGACCAAAGTTGGCGCTGAAGATACTCCTAGACAATATAGAATAATACTCATGTCTTGCCCGTCCTCTTGAACATTCAGTTTTAGTTGAAGTTTAAATTACTTTTGAAATGGTTATTGTAATGATGATAGTCCTTGACATACAATACTTCTTGCAGATTAAAGTTTTAGTTGAAGTTTAAAGTACTTTTGAAATGGTTACAGTTTATATAAAAAATGATTTCGTGCAATTTTAGTTGTGTTCCCTTAAAAGATTATGTCTACAGAAATATGATGTCTCATTTGTATAAAACAGTATCCATAAATAAATGATGTATCATATATTTGGGGTACCAGTAAACAGCAGACAAAACAACATCTACGGTGTTGTCAAAACAACATTTTGCTGTGACACATGAAGAGCTGCATCAATAAAAACAATGGTGAAACCAAAAAGGGTTCCACCAAAATATGATGAAACCTATTATGGTTCCATCTAAAAATGATGAAACCTAATTCGGTTACACCAAACTATAAAAGCCTGCAAAAATTCTGAAAAACTTGATCAAACATAAAATCTGACAAACTTAATCAAACTTATTTATTCTTAGACAAAATATAAAATGAAAACACCTGCAGCACATTAAATCTCTAAAACAAAAATCTGAAATAGTAGATGAAACACATTGTAGTCTAAAAACGAAACTAAGAGCGAAATTCGATGACTTGTAGTCGAAACGAGTTTATTATGAAGAGAAGGGCATGTCCGTTTATTATGGCTGGTCAAAACCTTACAGGAACCACAGGTTCTCAACTTCTTATTGGGAACTGAACCTGTATTAGGAATCATCTTCTTCTTCGATGGAGGTCCTGGATGTGGTCAATTATTCGGACCAAAAACCATTGATTTCGGGGACACTGTCATGGGATTTTCAAATGTGGGAATAGGATTGATTTCATGTTTATATGACTCTCGATAGAACTTTAATGTAAAGTAGTGTTCAACATACTTGTAAGGATCTTTTCCATTTACCATGATACAACGGACAGCATGGGCACAAGGGAAACCGTCAATACGCCAACGATTGCAAGAACATGTTTTTTTTTCCAAATCAACTCTCTGTGTTATTGAAGCATGAACTTCAAACACATATTCCGATGACTTAATGACTGGGTAGTTACAGCCATGAATCTTGTTGTCGTGGAGCAGAACTTCATAATCTGGACATAGAGTTTGACGCCAATTCATCAAGTTAGCACAGTCATCGCGACGTGTACACATTTGGTCCATAAGCTTCACCCTAATCTTATCAACCATGACGGCTATAGGATTCTCTCTCTCTTCAACGACCGAAGCATTGAAACTCTCAGCAATATTTGAACACAACCTACCATATCGTCGACCCTTGAAGAAAAAACTTGCCCATTTATCAACAGGAGCTCTACTTAGATAGTCTTGTAACTTCTGATTTTCAACCTTCCTCAACTTATCCCAACTCTCTGTAAAATCTTTATGAGTAGAAGCATACGCACATTTCTTAAACAGTCCCAATACATATTTTTTATAAACCTTGCAGTTCTTTGGTAAGCATGTGTTGATATTGCATTCCATATGCCAGTAGCACCAACCATGAAAAGCCTCAGGAAATACAACAAGAATTTGAGTTACCAATCCAATACCTTGATCACTCACAAAAGTAAGCTTTGGTTGCAAAGGAGAAAGGACTTGCTTCAAATTTTCCAAAAACCATTTCCAATTCGCTTCATTCTCCGATGATACCACAGCATAAGCAAGAGGGTAGATTTCTGTAACATGGAAAAAAAACATAACACAAACATAAGATGCAATGAAAACAAAAAATAGAAAATGATGAAACCAAAAATAGAAAATGATGAAACCAACATAAAAAAATGATGAAAACCTTACCATCATTTCCGGTTAGACCCGTTGCTGCCATCATATGGCCAAGGTACTTGCTTTTAAAGTGCGCCACATCAACGAATAATACAGGACGATAGAAATTGAATCCACGACTACAAGCTTCAAAACAGATAAACATCCTCTGAAATTTTTGAGTCCCTTCTTCAACTTCCAAAACCACGTGAGACCCAGGATTGGTTTCAATCAATTTGTTTTTATACCAGTTCAAGAACATAAAATATTTCTCGTTCTCTCCCCATGTAGTATTCAATGCATGATTCTTCCCTGAGTATGCATAATAACGACTAATGTTAAAGTCGTAGTCTCTCGTAAAAGATTCCATAATATGCTTAGTTTTCTTATTAGGATCCTATTTAATTTCATCGATAATCAAGCTACTAACTAGTTTCTTCGATATTTGTGGTGTGTTAACAAATCCACCAACACAAGTATGCTCATTATTTAGTTCCTTGATAATAAAAGGACTTCCTACAGCACCATAAACAGACACAACATATAAATGCCAGTTACACTTCTCCTCTTTCTTATTAGCACAACATGCACCAATCCTCAACTTCTCATTCCTGTATATCTTGAATTCATAACAATAACATGGTTTGGATCATCCGCCGCGAATGCGTAGAAGAACACGACCAAATATACGATTCAATTGATTAAAATCACAACGAACTTGTTGAACACCTCCCGGAAAAAACTGTTCAACTCCTTGAAAAAGATGTAACCAGTTGTTATGTACCTAGATGTACAATAACATGGTTTGGATCATCAACGCTGATAATATCTCAATTCTCACGAATCAAGCCTATCGGTTCCGAAGAATACGACCAAATCGATTAAACGATTCAATTGATTAATTTTCTATGATGGTGTTAAGATTAATCATTTCATTATTGTTTAAATCGATGAGACTCATTTTGCTTATAAGCTAGAGAAATCTATCCTAGCATCTAACGAACAAAACAAACAAGCTACAATGCCACCACATGTTTACATCTAACTCACTCCTTACAAGTGATAAACACACCCACTCATAACTAAACGCTACTAAATACAACTAACACTAAATACTAATTAGTAAAATGATAAGGGGCACTCCCGTATGACACCGGGTACATGACATTACCTTCCCCTCCAAAACATCCTTGTCCTCAAGGATGTGAACTGAGTTGCCAGGAAGTATCCTCGTATGACACCGGGTACATGACGGTAAGCATCCGTGGCTGCAGCTTCAAGGTAGCGAGCGAGGAGATAAAAATAGTCGCGAGAAACATGCTCACTGTCTGCGAAATACACATCAAGGGAAATGACCACAAGGAAGGAGTTCCTTCTGTAAAGCCCATAATTTCCCTAAACTCGGTGATGCTGTGTTGTCCACGGTAAATGGCAGCCCTATAATCAGCAACACCTCCAGCTGGATAATTACCCTTACTAACACCCCCATTCATATCAGCATTTGGACTTGGGGTGAGATTAACTGGTGTAGCTTCTCCATTCCACCTATAGCTATCTGAAACTAACAGGGAGTAAAATGCTTGGCCGGAATCTGCGAGCGTGAAATATTTAGCACATAGTTCTGGTGTACTTCCATCCTCCTTTCCCCTCGCCATTGGAAGTATCAAAATAAACCAAGGAATATAATCTTGCTGCTGCATTTCAGTAACCAGTAGACTAGCATCACACCTTCCTCTATTTATAACAAACTCAAACACATGCATTATTCCAACCCACAGAACCAAATGGTACTCAAATTCTAAAATCAGCTCATGGGCAGATTTTCTATCATAGACACCCGTGAAAAACACCCCAGTAACAATAATCAAAAAAGAAGTAAGGTAGAATTTGGAAATATGTCTATCAAAAACAGAACCTCTCTCAACAGGTGAAATTGATTTACCATGATCAAATATGAGGCGAATATACTCATCAGTAGGTAGACTAGCACATACATGAGTAATCAGAATTATGTATACCTTGGTGAAATCGATTGTGCCAAAAGGAAATTGTGTAAGAAGCAAAAGGACATAATCAAGGATTTCGTTAGTCGAAAATCTCCCGTAGGGTGCGGTAATGTGCTGAGAAGTTAAAGTTCCCTGTAATGCAGTGGGTCGCAAAAAACAGCTGGCGTCAAGGTACACATCTGAAGCAAAATCTATATCAACCCAAGTAGTGTTTCTAATAGTCCAGAAACCGATTGAACACAAAATAGAGTTCCACTTGAATGAATCCACTAACATCCACATATATCGAAAGTGAAATACCATAAGCATGACCTGAGTTCTGAATAGCAACATATGTGCACAACCAAAAATGTGAAAAGAAATGCAAGGAGAGTAAAAAATATACTTCAGAAACTTCTTACAAATAGAAGGATTCCCAGAAAATTCTATAGGAAGTAAATGATAGAATAAAAAGAACCTTAAGTTTGAGAAATTAAAGTGTCGTTGCTCAATTGTGGGAATAAAGGTAAAAATCTGAAAGTAAACTTCTGAAGGGTTTGGCAGCACCTCTATGTACTTCTGTTCACCAGTGTTAACCTCCAACCAGTCAGCAAGTAGGGATGCTATAGCATTAAACACACCGCATTGAAGTTCTGTGAGAATATCTGTATCACCATTAAGCAATTTCCCCACTAAACCCTGAGCCAAGTTACCCAAAAATCCACATCGCGCAGCCATTATAACAGTCAGTTTCCTCTTATCAACAAAGTCAGCGTCAGTACATAGAAGAAAAATGAATTGTGTAGCTGAAAAGTATGAGTGGTAGTCCAAGCTAGGAAGCAACAGAAAAATCAAATGCTCATAAGAAAAATCACCAGATGAACTGACCACTTGAGACATTTGCGAAGAAACGTGTCTAAAAACTGTACAAGGTCCAACAAGTTGGTTAAACCAAATATCGAAATGGATCTGAGGGACTGCTAATGATCTAAGGGAAGGAACTGCAATCTCATGAAACAAACCATACTGCAGCTGCAAAAGAAAATGTACTGCTCTCCACATCTCAAGCATTTGAAAACACCACAAATAATCATCACTAATATCACCAGTTGTGAATGCTAGCAAGATATAATTCATAGAGAATGAATGTAATTGAAAGCCATGTCTAAAAAACAGCTCATAAACGGTATTTACATTGTTTGCATTCCCTAAAATTGGACAATCATATAGCAAAAACAAACAAGAAGCAGTTAAGCCCAAATTGAATTCACAACCACCAGTAAAATAAGAGTATCCAGGACTGGTTCCAAATTCTTTTCCGCGATCAAATGCGCTACCATCAATTAAGGATTTCACACTGGAAACACTTTTGCGCTTGAGGCATACAATATCTATTTCAAACATTTTATCAAGAAGCTGTGTACTAGAAACACCATGTTCATGAATCAACCCTGGAACAGAAACTCTATAATATCCATCCAAAAATTTCAAGAACACATCAATTTGAGACATAACTTCAGTACATTTAGTAAAACAAGAAGTTCGTGAACCAAGTTCTATCTCTTTCCCTCGATCAATAATGAACGATCATAATCAAAAAGACTAGTAACATAGTCCTCACAATTCAATTTGTTGTCAACAACCACCAAATTCGTTGAGCTTGCAAGGTTTTCACAGCTAATCTCAATAATAATTACTTTAGCAAACAAGAATAGTAACAAAAATCCCTCCCTCTCAGGCCTGTGAACAAACATCTTATTCGCACCCAGAAATGCAAAACCAGTAACACAGAAACGAGAAAATGAATGTAGAATCCAAAAATCTGAGTTATACCCCAGGCTAAAAAGCAATTGAAGCAGTAATTTCTCATAAGTAAGTGATGAGATCACGGTACACTTACCTCGATCGAATAAGAAGCCATTATAATCAAAATGGAGACCAGAACAATCCATATGAAGTAACTTGTTGTGAAGAAAGAATAAATCCATCAAGTATTCAAAAATTACAGATTTCTTCTCCCAATAATTGACCCAAAACTGCATCTCTACCCAAAACTCGGAGAAGCAATTGAACTCGAATTTGGAATTGTCTTCAAATTGACCATGAAGTAAATCAACAACATCGTTTTCAATGAAGAAAAAATTAGGAATCAATTCTAATTCGAGAGAATCAGTTGGTGCTTCGTCAATAGGTTTTGTTTCCTCAGATGACTTAGCAGCAGAAGTTGAACCCGGATCTGGTTTGGAATTTGTAGAAGGAACAACGGGTACTGGAATTCCTAAATGCTTGCATAAGAAAGAAAACTGAGAATTCAAAGTCTCTTCAATTGAACGCACTTGGGTTTTGATATCATTCATTTGTGTCTCCAAAACTGATAATCGCTCACCCTGACGTTGTTGTTGAGCAGCAACCTTCAATATTGTTGGATCACCTCCTTCCATAATGAATCAGGTCTGCAGGATCGTAAATCTGATACCAAATGTTATGTACCTAGATGTATAATAACAGGGTTTGGATCATCAACGCTGATAATATCTCAATTCTCACGAATCAAGCCTATCGGTTCCGAAGAACACGACCAAATCGATTAAACGATTCAATTGATTAATTTTCAGATTAATCATTTCATTACAGACTCATTTTGCTTATAAGCTAGAGAAATCTATCCTAGCATCTAACGTCTACAATGCCACCACATGTTTACATCTAACTCACTCCTTACAAGTGATAAACACACCCACTCATAACTAAACGCTACTAAATACAACTAACACTAAATACTAATTAGTAAAATGATAAGGGGCACTCCCGTATGACACCGGCTACATGACACCAGTGAGCAGACTTCAATGGTTCCTTCACTTTATCCGGAACATCATAATCTATTCGTGGCTTCTCAAAAGGTATAATTCCAGAACTCCGTGGCTGGTCATCAAAAGCTATAATTCCTGAACTTATTGAACCAGAACACTCATCTTTGTGACGCACGTTTAACTCCATAATTCCTTCTTTAATATACAGACTATATAGAGCCAATGCTTGAAGATCAAAATCAGAATCAATGACTTTTTGCTGATCATCAACCATATGAAAAATTTTCATAGAAGGAGGAGAGAAATCACACCAACTTGAGCATATACTAGTCTTAAAATTAGCAAAAGAATCTTGGAGGCCAATACAAAAATTCAAACAATCTTCTTTGTGACAAACAACTACGAGAACAGAATCCATAATCTACATGACAAAATGATACAACCAAAAACAGTTTCACCAGATGTGAATATCAACAACAACAAAAAATTGAAAACCAGTCATTCCAAACGGATGAAATAC
This sequence comes from Papaver bracteatum, assembly GCA_023529315.1. NCBI lineage: Eukaryota > Viridiplantae > Streptophyta > Magnoliopsida > Ranunculales > Papaveraceae > Papaver > Papaver bracteatum. Next base: position 66,202 of record JAJJWX010004534.1, read on the forward strand.
TTCATAATAACATCAACACAAATATAAAAAAAATCATATGCTAACATAAATTCAGTTTATTCGTCTAGAGTGACTAGAAAATTTACAAAAACAAATCAAAAATCAACACAAAAAAGAGAATTGAAATACCTGAAAAGTTGATTGATTCCTTGATGAATAATACGAATACTACACACGGATTATAATACGAAGACGAAGATGAATCAGCACGAAATTGATTGATTATTCAGATGAATTCTTCAATTCAAGATTCAATTTCAACTTGAAAAGCGGAAATATGATTTCAGCTAAACTGAATTGCAACCAGATCTCGAATAACTGAATTGGATTCTTCTCTTCTTCAAACAGCTACGTTTATCTTCTCTTCTTCGAACAACTGAATTGGATTCTTCTACGGATCTCAAAAATTGTAGCTTCTCTTCAGGTTCTTCAATCAAAACTAAAATTTCTCTCTCAATCTTTCAATAGAAACGAGAAGACGATGACGAATCTTTGATTGATACGAGATCTGGACAAAAAAAAACGAAGAAAAACTAGGAAAGAAAAAAGAGAGAAGAATCACAATTGCTCTCTGTTCGGATTTGTTTTTAGTTTCCTCTTTCCGCGAAAGTTTACTTTGAAAGTGTTTTTATATAGGAAAGGTCAATTTTGGAATTTAGAAATCTTTTTAAAATTGAATTTTAAATTTTTTATTTGGATTGGGGTTTTTGTCCCAGTTTTGTTTGAAACGGTTTTTATTTGTTAAAAATAATATGACTGGTTTTTTCTTATCACTAGTTTGTTCACCTAGGGGTTTTGTCACTAGTTTTGTTATTTTAATATGCTTTATATGTTTTCTGTGTTTTATCGATTTTCAGTAAAACCTGCATTATCTTTAAATCATTCCAGTGATTACTCGAAAGTTAGTTGTTATTTCTACTGGGCACCCTTCGGGATGATGTGCTCACCCATTCCCACTTTCATTTTCAGAGACAGATCAAGATGTGCGTGTGGCGATGAAAGCTTTCGAGGAGTTGGTTTCGTTAGTTGGTTAGCTTCCGCTATGTTTATTTTGTGTTTATATTTTATCTGTAGATTAACCTATTATTAAATATGTATCATCTAAGAGGAGTTCTTGTATTTATTTCAGAGTGGGTTTAGATTCGGGTTAATCTTTGTTTAGAACTTATTTCATAGTGTTTTAAATATATATTTTAGATCATTAGTGCCTCATTTTATAGTTAATCTTTTGGATTAGTCAGCTGCTAGCTTAGGGGGCGCTATAGAGTTGGTATCAGAGCTCACTACTAGATCTTACATGGGAAACAATAGGATTAGCCAGTGACAGATAGTGAACTAGATTAGTTCAGAACTGGATTGGGTTTTGAGATAAATCTTAATTCACTAAAAACAATAAAGAACTAAAATATGTTTTGAATTGATTGATTGATTTGTTCAGCATGTTGATTGCTTGCTTCTTGTTTTGCGTGTATATATATATATATCTATGAAGTAAAAATTGTAGGCTGAAACCAATTATGGTATAAGTTAGAAATTTCAATAGATAACTAGAAATTAGTTGGTCTCAATTGAATGATACTTAGATAATCTAGCACTGGAGAATAGTGAGGTTTGAAATTCTGGTGTGTTTGTGTTGTCTTTGTTCGTTGGAAACCATCGTCGAGTCTTGCTAACCTGGACATGCCAACTACAAGCACGGATTTCCGTTCATATTAGGAGGACTTGCTTCTATTAGTAAACTGATAGATCCCAGAATTTAATTTAGAAACTAATAGATTATCTTTTCCCGTAACCAGAACCATTAATCTGTTAATTAGAAATAAAGTTAAATTGTAAATGTAATTAAGATAATAGTTCGACCTTTAGTGTTAATAATAATAAATGATAATAAGATCACTAATAATCATAAAAAAAGTAACAAATAGTACTGTATTGAACTTTATCTAATTAAAATCTCATTAGTAAATATTTAATAATTAAAATAATAATTAGTATCAAAGTAACTACATAATATTATTAGTAATTATCCACGGTCAGATTTTGCAATTAAATAAAATTAGATATACATTCTAATGCTTTGAAACTAGATAGTTAATATAAGACTTATTAGGTTAAGACTTCAGGTCATGCAGATATATTACATGAAATAGAATGACCCAAATTATTTTTAGTTCGATAACTGATTTAGTAAATCATTAAAAATAAGCAACATGAAGAAGTAGTAATAGTACTTGGATGCTTAGCACAATTAAAGACTTGAAATAAAACAAAGTCGTATAATAATAGGAAACTTTACATTAATAGATAAATCTAAAGGCTTTTACGATACACTAAAATTCTATGCAGACTCAAATTGAAATAATATTACCAACTATAATATGTAGTAAGGTATATATAGTATACAGACTCGATATGATTAAGTAAAATCAATTATAGTAATCTTTACGTGAATGTAAAATCATACTTAGAAAATTAAGACATAGCGTACCAACTGGACTCTTCAACAAATCAATAGCGATAATAATAAAGATAGTAGGAATAGTAACACATCTGATAATAGTATTTCGATAAATATGTTAATAGCAAATTTAAAGTAGGCAATAAAAAAATAAAAAAAATAAAAAAATAAATTATATATTATATAACAGTCTAGTTAAAATATCAAATATTATATATTTATGTAAAATCAAAGTTAAATTAGTTATATGGATAATTATATAATAAATTTGGAACTACATCAAATCAATAAATTATTAAATATTAAACTAAAAATATTAGTTCGGTTAACTTAGACATACTTATAAGTTAGAATCAAATTCACCATAGTGAGCTTAGAGACAATCATATTGTGAAATAGAAAATTAGTCTTTTGAACCTAGAGCTACAAATTATAGACTTTAGTTGTAGAAACCCATATAGGTTTGTGATTTATTTCTTATTGCTTCGAACTCATTTAAAATGAGTTAGTTTTTGCTCGTTTGTAAGTATGAGCAGTACTTGCATTTAGTCGAGAGATAGTATTTCTCTATAAGGTGGGTAATCGGTTGTCAGCCAAGCAAAAATAATTCACTTCCTCACTCTACTAAATATAAATGAAGTATGTGGTAAGAAAGAGTTCGTATCCACAGAGAGGCGATTGTTGTTATGCAATTTTCATATTCTTAAGTAACCAAGGGGGATGTTGTTTTATCAAAGCAATAAAAATAAATTGAAAGCAAAGAAATAATTGGAATAATCAATAAAGAGAAGATATTGGTCACGGGATAGTATCATTCACAAACATGTATTTTCATCAATGATTAGAATTTGTAATTTAATCTCGCAATTATCAAAAGTCCTAGGATATGTTGATCGCAAGAGTATCCCGTTTATTTCCTGATTTTATCACAAACAACATTAAAAGATGCTATTGTGAAATCTACTTAAAAAGCAACCTAAAGTGTAAAAGCACAATTAAATTTAACTCCCTAAGAGCAATAAGTTCTATGAAATAAGACTAATCAATGCAAACAAACGTGTAAAAGAACTAATTCATTTTAACAAAGGTTATGATTCATATGCGATTAAAAAGATGTATCACTACAAGTAATAACCACAAGATGCTACTAAAAATCAGGGATAAACAACTTTTACATATTGAAAACCCTAATATAGTTATAGAGATAAAAACCAATCCAATTGATTCCGGACTCAACCAAACTAGCATTCAAATCATATGATAATAAAAATAATGAATCATAAACGATAAAATTGAGACAAAACTAATTCATAGAATCAAATAAAATGTTTGATGAAATCAACTTTATCCCATAACCAATAATTGTATTTAGTTACTCATATTAATTGAGTTCATCACAAAAATATTAATTGAATGAAAGAAGATGAACATAAGCAAACCCTAGTAAAATAGCCGCTCTCCTCCAAAGCTCCAAGAATAATACGTGATATCCCAAAAGAAGTAGAAGTCTTCCCTTTTTGTAGCTCTTCTTGTTCCAAAATTAGGTTTAGTCTTCAAAGTCCATTAGATAGAAATCCACCAAGCCCACAAGTGAGAGAAACCCGTGTAGAAAATCTGTCTCAAAAGGGGTCGCCGGAAGTTGTCCGGAAATGTCCTCGGAAAGGTATATCCGGTGACCGGCAAAGTCAAACCGGTTAGCAGTCAAATAGGTCAACTCGGTAATGTCAACTAAGTAAGAATCTACCTCAGCTGAATCATTTCTGACTGATCTTAGCCACAAGCCAGAGCTGTTGCACATTCACAATGATTGTGCTTCACCACTTTTTCAGTGACCAGAACCATCATTTACTCATGCCACCAACAGCTGCCATTCCATTTCCTCCAAGCACATTCTGCAACTGTACCCTTGTAGACAACCCCAGCAACACATCACAGTCTCAACTTGTCTCTTGCATAGCCATCAGTACCTGAATTGCAAATGCAACTCATTCTGCAGGTTTACTACTCAGCAATCTACTCAATTCATCCTCAATACCCATTCAGTTCATAAATACAAACCATCTCTGAATCCTATTGCCAGAACCTCATACTCTCTAAGCCAACCACTAAATACCCATCTTGACATTTCCATGACAAACTGCATCACTCATTGTGGTAAGCAGCTTCAAAACCTCCCTGCAACTCCATTTTAGCAACAACAACAACCTACAAACCAGATTACCACCTACAATCACCTACAACATCAATTCCAACCAGAGCATTAACCACTATTCTTTCAGCTTCAGTAGCACCAACAATTACAGCACCTTCCAATTAAAAATAAGCCATCACTGCATTGCCATAGCAGCAGCTGCACCAGCTCTAGCTCAACTCTGGTTCTAACACCAACTGCATCTTATTATCATAACAACCACCAGTGACCCAAACTCATTTCCTTCAATGCAACAGCTGCTACCATTTCAATGTAATGCACAGAACAAAAAGCACCGCAGTCTAAATCCAGCATCTCAGCATCATTTTAACCACCAGCTCCCACAGTACCCATTAGCTCAATACCTCAAACCCAGTAGGTTCAATCCCCTGTAATCACCCACCATTAACTCTGTCAATTTCTGTGAATACCGGTGCAAACCATCAATTTCAGCCAACCCTTGAGTGTCACCAACACAATCTCTTCTTCCATGAATTCCAGCTAACATTTCTTCCTTGTCCACTTCTGAGCTAGCATCACAACATAGTTTCTTGACCAACCATCACCTGTACATCAACTTGGTGTTGTATACCAATTCCTCCATCCCTTGAGCATCATCACCTGAACCATAGACATTCATCTAATTCTCAAGCATCAGTTCACAAATTCCATTCTTCATTTCCCTGTAGTCAACCTGAAACTGTTAAGACAGCAACAAATTCAATTTCAACACCCACAAATCAAGACTTAGTCCGAGCAGCAACAAATCCCCCAACTCATCCATCACTGAACCCCAATTTCACAATTGAACCTACAACACACATCGCAGACCCAATCTCGAGCCTTTCCTCTGCCAAATACGAATTCGATTCAAACCCCCTCTTAATCTGCTTCTCAAATTATAATCTTCAACCATGATTTTTCCTCCACTATCAAACCCTTTCTCTAATGGCTGCAACTCTATCTTTTCCCGATCTGGTGTCTCAGCAGTAACAACAGCTCAATTTCTTCTCTCATTTCAAATCCCATCTCACCAGAACACATATGAAACCCTAATTTCTCTTCATTAACTTAACCACAACTCAATTGCAGTCAGATTCCATTCTTCCTATTTCGATCATTTCCAGAAAACCCATCTCCAAAATCTCTTGGATCTCTCGATTATAGCCTCGTTTTCACAACAGCAGCAATGGCTGCTCTCCTCTCTCTGTTTTTGGTTCACAATGATTGAAAATGATTGAGAAAATGGTTTCTCAATTTAGGGTTGGGTAAAAATAGGGGATTGATAACAACACCCTATTACATAGGTTAGGGGATACACCAATGGATACCCTGTAACAAGTGGCCACCCCTTAACATTTGTTGGCTGTTTCTAATACTCCTCTGAGAGAGTTGCCCCTTAACCTTAACTGGTCTCGGTTCCCGAAAGTGTTCGCTTAGGAAATGACAGCTTTGAACTTTTCAGCTCAATTTGAATGACTTCCACCAGCTGCAGCCGCATCTTGCATCTCAAGTCCACTTCTTCTCTTCAATGTCTTAACATCATTAAAGTCGCCATGCTTTTCAGACATAATTTGCATCACTAAAGTTGGCATACTTTTCAGACAGAGATGAAGAAATAAAAGCAAATAATGAGACACAATCCGCCTCCAACACTTTTGCCATGTTTCCTCTTCTTTTGATCCAAATGACTCCAAAGTACCTAAATACTCAAAAACAAAGCATAAAATACATAATTTACAAGAAAACTAGCAGATAAAGCATAAACAATAGATAAATAATAAGGTGTTTTAGACACCTATCAAATTCCCCCACACTTAGACTTTGCTAGTCCTCGAGAAAATCAAACAAAATAATTATAAAACATACATACAACTCCGTCTCGTCGAGGCTACGGTTACTCTAAGCATAAATAACAAGCATTTGAACCCATAGGTGTCCCCAGTGGACGAGTTTTAGTCTCGTGAAGGTTTACAAGAGGTCTGCCTACAAAACCTATATTTCCAACTCTGTCTATTTGTGACAAATCAATGAACGAATCCAAAATGACTACATGATGAGGTACCTTGCGCAAATTCAATTCATATTTAAGTAAATAAAGCTCTAATTAGATAGTCGAACAAGCCACAATACTCGGAAACTAACAAACCACAATCACAATGAAAAGATTAAGAAGATGGATATAGATGTAGATGTTGGCGAATGTTGACAAGTGATCGATGTTTCCCATATCTGTCTAAAGGTCACCGCCAAGATGAACCTATGCATCCTATTGGATTGATCTACTGGTATGAATTCTAGTGTCAACACACTGGAATATACAAGGGAAACAGTGGTCAACAATCTTGTTTCTACATCAACTCAACTGGCATATATACAAGGAACCAGGAGTGACTTTATTCAACAAATATAATCTTTTTTTTTTAGACAGCATGATTAGATATTTTGGATCCAAGCGCATACTTCTTGTCAGCAGATTACATGATAGTTCCCTTGGATCCTGCATTCCACGCTTGTTTAGGCGACGGAGATAGGGAGAACACACACATATTGCTATCCAAGTGTCATTTTTATTCCGTTTGGTCTAATTGGTCGGTCTCTTTTTTTTCTTCTTTTTAGCAACTCAATCACTCTATTTCATCCTAGCAGTAATAACAAGTCGATGTTTAGTGACCCACCAAAGCACTTAGAGAACAATAGATAAATAAGGAAAAATAAAAAAAGAACGTGATATGGTGATATTCCGAGATATGGTAACAACTATCATGTTATTTGTGATTTCTGAGCTATGTTCATCCCTTTAATTAATTGGTTCCTCAACTCCCGCAATCAAGATGGTTCCATCCACTTATAGTGTCATCCTAAAGGCACAAGTTTCTAGATTTCGGAGTTCATAAAGAAATTTTTTTTCTTGTTTTTTTTTTTCTGATTTTTTTTTTTGACTAAAGGCATAAAACAAACTAAAACAAACTATACAAACATATAAATGCTCCCCCACACTTAAAATTTACATTGTCCTCAACGTAAAATTGAATCGTCCAAAGAAAGTTCAAGGTGGGAAATTCCTCAAATGATATGCAAAAACAAGAAAAATAAATAAAATACAATGCTTAAAAATAAAAAGATAAAGATAAAGATACAAAACCGGTGGGTTTCCTCCCACTTAGTGCTTGGTTTAAAGTCATCATCCCGACGTGCTCCTCCTTTACTAAGACTCCTCCAGTGGGAGTGCCTCCACAAAGTTCACACCTTCCACAACTTCGGAAGTAAAGTTCTCATAATATGGTTTCAGCCGGTGTCCATTCACTTTAAACTCCTTTCCTGTAGCTATGCTACGAATTTATACTGCACCATGAGAAAACACATTAGTAACAACAAAAGGTCCAATCCAACGTGACCTTAATTTACCCGGAAATAATTACAAGCGAGAATTAAACAAAAGCACTTTCTTCCCAATACAAAATTGTTTTCTAGAAACCATAGTATAATGAAATGCCTTAATTTTCTCCTTGTAAATGCGTGAGCTTTCAAATGCATCATTGCGAAGCTCTTCTATCTCTTGGAGTTACAACTTTCTTTGTTTTCCAGCACCATGCTCCTCTCCTCTCTGTCTCTGCATGAAGAATCTCTAAAATTTCTTCATGTTGTCTATGAATAAATCCAGTGAGATAGATGGATTAAGTCTGAAGATGATGAGTCTATAGATTTGATTTTGTTAGGATTTTTGATTGAAAAGAGAAAGATGATTCCGTAAGAATCGAGGATAGGGTTTTGAGAGAGTTGATATTGTGTGAAGTTTACAATATTCAGATCAAGAGAAGAATAGTTGAATCAGGAATTTAGAAAATACGGAGATTGAAGAATACGAATTCAATTGAGAAGTTAGGGTTTTCTGTGGATAGGAATTAGGGTCTCGATTTGGTGATGATTAAGAAGAAATTAGTGGATGGGTTTTGAAGATTATAACATGAAGAAGATGATGGTCATGCCAATTTGAGAGTTCGGTTACATAGAAGAAGAATTTGGAAAATTTAAAGAATTAGGGTTTCATAAGAACAGTTATGCGATGATGTAGAAGACGAAAGCGAAGTTCTAGAAGAATGATTCGAGTTGAGTTTAATCTAAATTAGCTAGATTATGAGCCTGAGTTCGATAGTTAGGGTTTTATTCATGCTAGTGATTATGGTGAAGATTTGTTGGGAATTGGCTGTGATGAACTGATGGATTGACTTGAGATGGTGATGTACGGTTGAGTCAAATCAGAATAAAGAAGGGATCGATTTCAATTGTTTGGCATAAGTTGTTTTGAGGTAATTGCTTTGTTGAGTTAATTTAAAAGAATTATTCCATTCCATTTTTGAGTTTGTTGAATGATAGTAAAGATGGAGGGTGATGGTTATGGCTTGAAATTATGGTAGTAGTTTGGGTTATTAAAATATCAAAGTGTAAATTGTAACTAGAGCGTCTCAATATCTACTACCTTGGTCTAATAAAGTAGTTTTACAAGAAATCAGTGATCAAATTGGATATTAATTAGGTTTTGTTAATGATTGTTTTTTAATTTTTTTGTAGGAAGCTTTGTTGTGGTTGAGGAAAGAGGTAGAGAGGAAGCTATTGAGTCTAGTTGTAAGGTAGCTTGTATTGTTTCACAATTTCTTCTACTACATAAGTTTTCATAATGGTATTTCTTTGAAGTTATTCAATTACAGAGCAAGGTTAACTAGTTGGCTCATTTAATAGCACTCAACAGATTTTTCTATGGAGAGTTAGTGATTGATTTCCATGATGAGTTAGAACTGCGATTAAATTTTGTTTTGGCATATTTCTGCTTCTAACTTCTATGTTGTGTATGTTGTATCTCATATTTCATGTATTAGAAAATTAGTGTGTATCAAATTTGATTCAATGACATTTGATTACAATTACTGGCTATGCAAAGCAGCAATCGATGAACTTCAACTGTTTTGAGAAAAGTGGATTGATACAAAGAGGTAGTTTTCCTTATTGGTCTTTCTTTATGTATTCCTAATATTTTTTATGTCTAACTCATCCATGGTGCATATTATCTGCTTTCGTTTTTACGGGAGGAAGTTCTGGGGATACAACACGACGATGTAGCTTAACTATGAGATCAGCAAGTTGCGGACAATAGAATTTTGGAAAAGAATTTGGGTAAGACACATATTGCTTCCTTAGGTTTCGTGTTCAATTTTTTAGCACCCGGGTGTCCCCCTTAAAACAAACCAATTTGAAGGTTTCAGTTCTGATTGTTTATGTTATGATCTCCTTTTGACAGTTTCGATGGTATGCATTACGATGTTTCTCTCATTTATATTTAGCATGTGTGCTCAGTTGAATTTTGTTCCATATTTGAAGGTTTATTATGATGACAGTCGTGTTTTAATAGGAAAAATCAAGTGATGGCACTAAAGGGAAAAGGGATTGGTACAGAGAATATCGCCATCGACTCAAGATTCTGAGTTCAGGGAAAAGGTAACTTATTCATCCATTTTTATATGAACAACATTAGAGAATAGAAAACTTAGTAGATCAAACTCAAAACATAGATATTATGTCCTGTGTATTATGATTTTGTCGTTATATTCATGGATCTGGAAAGCGTCATTAAGCCTAGTAAGAGGTTCTTGTTGTTTTAAGTTACATCCGGACTGATATATTGCAACACAAGGGCTTATGTCAAAGCCCACAAAGCTGTATTCTAGATGTTTATTGAATCTAATTGCATATGACGAATGTATATTCTAGATGTAAAAAATGCCATCAACCAAACAAAACGATGAAACTCTTGTTTTTATTTTTTCGTTAATGCAGAGAGATTATGTATTCTATTTGACGATTTTTTTGCCAAAGATACTCGGCAGTCCTTATTCCTAATTTTTCTTGTTCTATTTCCTCAAGGTCTAGCTATCACAACCCTTTCCTCTTTAAGGAACTACCTTCCTCGCTACCTATATTGTTTTAACAGCTACAGTTGATCCTAAGTAAGTTCTTCCTTTATTCTTCTGTACGAGCTTCGACATGGTGTTTTAACATATCCAGATATGTCTGTGCAGATTATGAGGCTCAGATGTATTGAGAGAGGAGATTTAACTCTTGCTTCTGCAGAATTAAAATTCCAGATTGACACTGAAACTCATGATAATCTTGATATTGGTATGGGATCTTATATGCTAGCACGAGTAAAATATGTTGTATTTTTTTCTATCTGTAGTTGAAATCCAGATTTTTCTGCAGGAATGTATCAAATTCGGGAGGCAAATCAAATGGTTGAGGAATTTATCCTTGCTGCTAATATTTCAGTTGCAGAAAAAATATTGAAACACTTTCCAGTATTCTCGCTACTAATGTAATCGCTACGATGTGTCCTTCATATGAATGTTTTGTTCTCCTCGTGAAAAAGAGAAGTAGTTTATGCTTCAAACCTAATTTGAGGTGCTGCTTACATCGGGAAGTTTCCTAATAATGTGTCAACATACAATTGACGGCTAGTGATTATTGTTGCAGGCACCATCCGAGTCCTACCAAAGAGATGCTTGAACCTTTGTTGCATACTACATCTGCTCTTGTTCTGGGTTTGGATGTGTCTTCTTCAAAAACCCTGGCTGATTCACTTGACCAGGCTGATTCCTTCATATTTGTGTAATTCGCAGTTTCAGTACATCTATTAACAACAAAATATGATGATAGATTCAGGTAATGTTACTACTTACTCTTAGATTTTTTGTGTCAATATATGTGTTGTCATATTTTTATGTGATGTATGAGTTATTTTAACACTCTTAAAGTTTTGCAGGAATCATTTCAAATATAATTATGTCATGTGCTGTTTGGGTCCCCATTCTGCACCGACATGTGCATTTCAAATTCCCTTTGTTGTCCTTCAACATGATGTAGCTAATGCACTCAGAGCAGCAGTTGTTTACCGAATGTTCATGATCAAAAACTACTCGAAACGAAGGTAAACAAACTTCTTTTGAAAGTTTTCGTCTATAAGTAGTAAGATTATAATGCTAGACCTTGCAAACTAGAGAATTAGTTGATTGAACAATCATTTCAGTCACTAGTGTATATCCTTAGTGTTTGGATTTGCTTCTACATACATCTCCATTTAGTTCACTTATAGCGAGTTTGTTGATTTTACATGGTTTGACTTGTCTCTGCAGATTATACAAAATCTATGGTTAGTATTTTATTTTTGACCTTAGAAATTGAAACATAAAATTGGTTATTTTGCAGGTATTTGGGCTCAAGTTAAAAAAGCAGTACTCTGCTGATATTTTAGCGAGGTTGAAATCTTTGTTGAGGAAATTGGTTAAGCAAGCGGAGTGCGGTGATACTTTGGTGATATTTAGTCTTTCTTTCCCTGTTTTTCAATGCCTCTATCAGGTTGACAAATGCTAGGTTACCCATCCATTTAGAAACATCAACATAGATCAAATATTTTATGTCGGTCACAACATACATAAGTTACTTGTGTACATTTGTATCATTTGAAGAATCCTATATTTTATAATAAAATTATCTAGCGGTGATTCTCAACTACATTTGTATCTTTTTTGTTTTTGCCATTGTAGTTTGTATATATGTTTGGATGTCAACTCCATATTGCATTACTTAATAGCCCAAAACGCTTTATGCTCAATCTCAACTGGTAGGTGTCAAAGGTTTACCATACACAATCCTAAAGGGAGACATCCCAATAGGTGTCTTGTATGCGGTTCTATAATCCCACAAAGCATCATTAAGTCGCATGCTCCAATCCTTCCTTATTAGATTCACCGTTTTCTCTAGTATGGATTTCACCTCTCGGTTAGACACCTCGGCTTGTCCATTGGTTTGGGGATGATAATGTGTTGCAATCTTGTGCGACACATTGTACTTCTTCAACAATCCTTGTAAGAACCTATTTTTGAAGTGAGAACCCCCATCGCTAATTATGGCTCTTGGAATTCAAAACCTTGCAAAAATGTTAGCTTGCACAAAATATGAAACCACTTTAGAATCATTAGTTTGGGTGGCCTTAGCTTCCACCCATTTCGAGACATAATCAACAGCAAGTAAGATATAAAAATTCCCATGGGAATTGACAAAAGGACCCATAAAATCTATACCACATACATCAAAAACTTCAATAAATTGAATAAAAGTTTGTGGCATTTGATTTCGAGTACTTAGATTGCCTGTTCTTTGGCACCTATCACAAGTTGTACAAAATGTATATGCATCCTTAAACAAGGTTGGCCAATAGAAACCGCTTTCAAGTACCTTGTAAGCTGTTCTTTTACTCCCAAAATGTCCTCCGCAAGCATAGGAGTGACAAAAAGACAAGATAGAGTTAAATTCAGATTCGGGAACGCACCTTCGTATGACTTGGTCGCTGCCATGTTTCCATAAGTATGGATCATCCCATATATATTGGTTTCCTAACCTCTTAAGTTTGTCCCTCTCAGCACGAGACAAGTTTTTTGGGATTTGTTTAGTTACCAAGTAATTAACAATATCAGCATACCATGGTTCTCCAAAAGCAATTGAGAATAGTTGCTCATCCGGGAAACTTTCACGCAATGGGATAGCTTCCTTGTCCACAGCAAGATGGCTCAAATGATCCGCAACGGTGTTCTAAATTTCTTTCTTGTCCTTGATTTCAATATAAAACTCTTGCAAGAGTAAAATCCATCGTATGAGCCTCTGTTTCGCTTCTTTCTTCATTAGCAAGTACCTAAGAGCTGCATGGTCAGAAAAGACAACAAATTTTGTACCAATTAGATAAGAGCGAAACTTTTCCAAAGCAAAAACAATAACTAATAACTCATTTTCAGTGGTTGTGTAGTTTTGTTGAGCTTCATTTAACGTTCTAGAAGCATAGTAAATAGCATGAGGTATCTTCCCCACACGCTGCCCAATCACCACACCAATCGCATAGTCACTTGCATCACACATGAGCTCAAAAGGCTTGCTCCAGTCCGGTGGTTTAATGATAGGGGCTGAAATCAAAAGTTCTTTCAAACGATTGAATGCCGCCACACACTTTTTATCAAAGTTAAAAACCACATCTTTTTGCAATAAGTTGTAAAGTGGTGATGCTATCTTGGAAAAATCCTTGATGAATCTATGATAAAAACCTACATGACCAAGAAAAGAGCGTATCTCCCTCACCGTAGTGGGAGGGGTTAAAGCACGAATAAGGTCTATCTTAGATTTATCAACTTCCAAGCCTTTAGAAGATATTATATGGCCTAAAACTATGCCATGAGTTACCATAAAATGGCACTTCTCCCAATTCAGCACAAGGTTTGTTTAAACACATCGTTCAAGGATTAAAGACAAGTTGTTCAAGAAAAGGTCAAATGAATCACCAAAGACACTAAAGTCGTCCATGAACACTTCGATTATGTTTTCAACATATTTTGAAAATATACTTACCATACACCTTTGAAAAGTAGCCGGAGCATTGCAAAAGCCAAAAGGCATCCTTCTATAAGCAAAAGTACCAAAAGGACAAGTGAAAGTGGTTTTCTCTTGATCCTCCGGCGCTATCACAATCTGATTATAACCTGAATAGCCATCAAGAAAGCAATAATAAGAGTGTCCAGCTAAACGTTCAAGCATTTGATCAATAAAAGGCAATGGAAAGTGATCTTTTCTAGTAGTGGCATTCAATTTCCTATAATCAATACAAATCCTCCAACCGGTTTGCACATGAGTTGGGACAATTTCATTCTTATCATTCTCCACCACGGTCACACCTGATTTCTTTGGTACAACTTGTACCTGGCTTACCCACTTGCTATCAGATATGGGGTAGATAACACCCACTTCCAAAAGCTTGAGTATCTCCTTTTTCACAACTTCCATCATAGGGGGGTTCAAACAACGCTGCGCTTCCCTTGTAGGCTTTGCATTGTCTTCCAAACGGATCTTGTGCATACAAACGGCAGGGATTATACCCTTGATATCGGCAATTGTCCATCCTATGGACGTTTTGTACTTCCTTAGCACCCTTAGAAGTTTTTGCTCCTGTAATTCACTAAGCTCCTTAGAAACAATCACAAGTAACTCTTCATTGTCACCCAAGTACAAGTACTTTAAGTGACTTGGAAGAGGTTTCAATTCCAATTTTGGAGATTTAACAATGGAAGGTAAAAGTTTTTCATCACTGCATGGTAAAGAAATAAAAGAGATATTATGAGTTTCCGGGAATCCTTGTAGTGAGTTGAGATCACCAAGGGCTTCTTTGACCTCATTACCACATTCTACACCATTATCAATGGATGTAGTTAGAACGGTTTCCAAAGCATCACCACCATTCAATTCAAACATTTGTTGTGCCAATGTATCTATAACATCAACGGAGAAGCAAGAGTGGACATCACTAGGATATCTCATCGTCTCGAAAATGTTGAAACGTATTATTTCTCCATCAAACTCCATAGTCAGCGTTCCCTTGTCTACATCAATAATGGTTTTCGCTGTTTTCATGAAGGGACGCCCAAGTAGCAATGGAAGAGATGAGTCTGGTGAACCTTCATCCATCTCTAAGACACAAAAATCTGCTGGAAATACTAGTTAATTAACCTGCACAAGAACATCCTCAACAATACCCATTGGGTAGACATTAGAGCGATCGACTAATTGCAAAACAATTTCAGCCCTTTTAAGAGGACCTAAATCAAGTTAATTATACATAGATGCAGGCATAACATTAACGGATGCACCTAAGTCTAACATTGCTTTGTTAAATGAAGTGTTACCAATTTTGACGGGAATGTCAAAGCTACCCGGGTCTTTGAATTTCAGTAGGAGTTTTTGTTGTAAGATTGCCGAAGCATTCTCCCCCACACTTAGCACTTCATTACCTTTGAGCCTTTGTTTGTTGGTACACAAGTCCTTCAACACCTTTGCATACTTTGGAACTTGATTTATAGCATCTATGAGTGGTATGTTCACATGGATGTTCTTGAGGATATTTAAAATCTCCTTTTCTAGTGCCTCCTTCTTAGAATTTGCAAATCTGCGAGGGAAAGATAAAGGAGAAACATAAGTAGTGTAATGCCCCGATATTCGGCAGTGGTTGGCCGAATTGAATATAAGTAATGATTTGTCCTTCCCTATCACCGAGGCCTTTTCAGCACAATTGGCTTTCGAGTTGGCAGAAAACTCTGTAGTTAATCGTGCTCGGGCGGGAGCAATCCATGGATGGGTGACCTCCTGGGAAGTTGTTGCTGGATTATCGCAGTGATGCCCGTTGAAAACCCACACTGCCGGATATCCGCAATGGCTAAGTGGGGATAGTATTGGTGGAGGGACGGGTCATTACAAGTATAAACCGGAGTTTTAGAGTTAGAAATAGGTACCTCAGAAGTTTGGGGAGAATCCTCATTCTTCTCCTCCAAAACAGGTTACTTTGGTGTTTCCACTTGCCCGAATCAGTAACTTCGGGTTGCACAAGTTGTGTACCACTTCTCAATATAATTTCATTCACATCTCCTTTTGGGTTGATAGGTTGAGAAGGGAGTTTCCCACTATTTTGTGCCTTCAATTGGTTCAACTCAAGAGCCATAGAACCAACTTGAATTTGCAACTCCTTAACCGTGCTCTCCGTTCTTTGCATAAAAGATTTCATCAACTCTTCCATACTTGACCCCTGATTTTGAGGTTGTTGTTGTTGTTGTTGTTGAAATTGTTGACGCGGCTGGAATTGTTGTTGTTGAGGTTGAAATCCACCCGAATTGTTGAAATTGGATTGTTGAACCGCTCCTTGCTTGTTCGCATAACTAAAATTGGGGTGATCTCTCCATCCCGGATTGTAAGTGTTGGAATAAGGATCATACCGTCTTTGCTGATTTGGAAAGACTGCATTAGCTTGCTCATTAACGTCTTCATACCCATGAGAACTTGGTATCACCGCGGGTGCAACTTGTTGCATCATTGCTAACATGTTACCCATTTGTTGACGAAGTTCCTCGACTTCACTCACTTCATTTACTCTCCTAAGAAGCACATCTGAACCACGACTCAAGAATTGTTGGGAGTTTGCTGCCATGTTTTCAATCAACTCTCTAGCTTGTGCCACCATCTTGCTCACTAGTGCACCGCCACCCGCAGCGTCAAGAAGATTCCTATTACTTGATTGGAGTCCTTCATAGAAGTATTAAATAATCATTGCGTCACTAAATTGGTGATGAGGACAGCTTGCCACCAACCTCTTGTATCGTTCCCAACAATCATATAAGGATTCTCCGACATTTTGCTTCATTCCGCAAATCTCCTTGCGAATTTGAGTAGCCTTAGATGCAGGAAAATATCTCTCTAAGAAGAGTTTCTTCAACCCATTCCAAGTTGTGACACTTCCGGGAGGCAAATAATATAACCAATCCTTAGCACTATCCGCCAAAGAGAATCAAAAAACTTTCAATATAGCACCATCGGCCTCCATATTCGCTGGAAGCATAGCCGTGACAATGGTGTGGAAGTCCATAAGATGTTTGTTTGGATCTTCAATCACCATGCCATAGAACTTTGGTAATTCTCTAAGCAATCCTGGATTTATCTCAAAAGTAGAGTCGGTTTGAATACAACCTCGCTGTGTATCCAACTTGTGCGAAGCCAAGTCCTTGAGTGTACGATTTGCATCACCCATTGCTTCTTATTCTTTTTCTTTTTCTTATTCTTCAAAAGGAATCTCGTGTTCTACTTCCAAGTTTTGTTCTTCCGTTGCGCTTTGCCTTGGTTGGAGTATTGTGCCTTTTCGAGTAGCTATCCCGCACCTTGGATAATTCTAATCTTTAGAAGCCAGGGATTAGGTACCTGAAAAACAATTCTCACAAACAAGTGAGAAACAAGACAAGAAACGTAAAGCAAGTATGCAATAAGAAATAATAAAAAGAACCTAAAAACTATATAACAAGCCGAATGCCTCCCCAGCAACGGCGCCAAATTTTAATCGGTTGTAAGCCAAGCAAAAATAATTCACTTCCTCACTCTACTAAATATAAATGAAGTACGTGGTAAGAAAGAGTTCGTATCCACAGAGAGGCGATTGTTGTTATGCAATTTTCATATTCTTAAGTAACCAAGGGGGATGTTGTTTTATCAAAGCAATAAAAATAAATTGAAAGCAAAGAAATAATTGGAATAATCAATAAAGAGAAGATATTGGTCACGAGATAGTATCATTCACAAACATGTATTTTCATCAATGATTAGAATTGGTAATTTAATCTCGCAATTATCAAAAGTCCTAGGATATCTTGATCGCAAGAGTATCCCATTTATTTCCTGATTTTATCACAAACAACATTAAAAGATGCTATTGTGAAATCTACTTAAAAAGCAACCTAAAGTGTAAAAGCACAATTAAGTTTAACTCCCTAAGAGCAATAAGTTCTATGAAATAAGACTAATCAATGGAAACAAACGTGTAAAAGCACTAATTCGTTTTAACAAAGGTTGTGATTCATATGCGATTAAAAAGATGTATCACTACAAGTAATAACCACAAGATGCTACTAAAAATCAGGGATAAACAACTTTTACATATTGAAAACCCTAATATATCTATAGAGATGAAAACCAATCCAATTGATTCCGGACTCAACCAAACTAGCATTCAAATCATATGATAATAAAAATAATGAATCATAAACGATAGAATTGAGACAAAACTAATTCATAGAATCAAATAACATGTTTGATGAAATCAACTTTATCCCATAACCAATAATTGTATTTAGTTACTCATATTAATGGAGTTCATCACAAAAATATTAATTGAATGAAAGAAGATGAACATAAGCAAACCCTAGTAGAATAGCCGCTCTCCTCCAAAGCTCCAAGAATAATACGTGATATCCCAAAAGAAGTAGAAGTCTTCCCTTTTTGTAGCTCTTCTTGTTCCAAAATTAGGTTTAGTCTTCAAAGTCCATTAGATAGAAATCCACCAAGCCCACAAGTGAGAGAAACCCGTGTAGAAAATCTGTCTCAAAAGGGGTCGCCGGAAGTTGGCCGGAAATGTCGTCGGAAAGGTATCTCCAGTGACCGGCAAAGTCAAATCGGTTAGCAGTCAACTGGGTCAACTCGGTAATGTCAACTGAGTAAGAATCTACCTCAGCTGAATCATTTCTGACTGATCTTAGCCATAATCCAGAGCTGTTGCACATTCATAATGATTGTGCTTCACCACTTTTTCAGTGACCAGAACCATAATTTACTCACTCCACCAACAGCTTCCATTCCATTTCCTCCAAGCAGATTCTGCAACTGTACCCTTGTAGACAACCCCAGCAACACAACACAGTCTCAACTTGTCTCTTGCATAGCCATCAGTACCTGAATTTCAACTGCAACTCATTCTGCAGGTTTACTACTCAGCAATCTACTCAATTCATCCTCAATATCCATTCAGTTCATAGACACAAACCAGCTCTGAATCCTCTTTCCAGAACCTCATACTCTCTAAGCCAACCACTGCATCACTCCATTGTGGTAAGCAGCTTCAAAACCTCCCTGCAACTCCATTTTAGCAACAACAACAACCTACAAACCAGATTACCACCTAAAATCACCTACAACATCAATTCCAACCAGAGCCTTAACCATTATTCTTTCAGCTTCAGTAGCACCAGCAATTACAACACCTGCCAATTGAAACTAAGCCATCACTGCATTTCCATAGCAGCAACTGCACCAGCTCTAGCTCAACTCTGGTTCTAACACCAACTACATCTTATTATCATAACAACCACCAGTGACCCAAACTCCTTTCCTACAATGCAACAACTGCTACCATTTCAATGTAATGCAAATAACAAAAAGCACCGCAGTCTAAAGCCAGCATCTCAGCATCATTTTAACCACCAGCTCCCACAGTACCCATTATCTCAATACCTCAAACCCAGTAGGTTCAATCCCCTGTAATCACCCACCATTAACTCTGTAAATTTCTGTGAATACAGGTGCAAACCATCAATTTCAGCCAACCCTTGAGTGTCACCAACACAATCTCTTCTTCCCTGAATTCCAGCTAACATTTCTTCCTTGTCCACTTCTGAGCTAGCATCACAACATAGTTTCTTGACCAACCATCACCTGTACATCAACTTGGTGTTGTATACCAATTCCTCCATCCCTTGAGCATCATCACCTGAACCATAGACATTCATCTAATTCTCAAGCATCAGTTCACAAATTTCATTCTTCATTTCTCTGTAGTCAACCCTAGACATCAACAGATTTAATTTCAACACCCACAACTCAAGACTTAATTCGATCAGCAACAAATCCCCCAACTCATCCATCACTGAACCCTAATTTCACAATTGAACCTACAACACACATCACAGACCCAATCTCGAGCCTTTCCTCTGCCAAATACGAATTCGATTCAAACCCCCTCTTAATCTGCTTCTCAAATTATAATCTTCAACCATGATTTTTCCTCCGCCATCAAACCCTTTCTCTAATGTATGCATCTCTATCTTTTCCCGATCTGGTGTCTCAGCAGTAACAACAGCTCAATTTCTTCTCTCATTTCAAATCTCATCTCACCAGAACACATATGAAACCCTAATTTCTCTTCATTAACTTAAACACAACTCAATTGCAGTCAGATTCCATTCTTCCTGTTTCGATCATTTCCAGAAAACCCATCTCCAATATCTCTTGGATCTCTCGATTATAGCCTCGTTTTCACAACAGCAGCAATGGCTGCTCTCCTCTCTCTGTTTTTGGTTCACAATGATTGAAAATGATTGAGAAAATGGTTTCTCAATTTAGGGTTAGGTAAAAATAGGGGATTGATAACAACACCCCATTACATAGGTTAGGGGATACACCAATGGATACCCTGTAACAAGTGGCCACCCCTTAACATCTGTTGGTTGTTTCTAATACTCCTATGAGAGAGTTGCCTCTTAACCTTAACTGGTTTCGGTTCCCGAAAGTGTTCGCCTAGGAAATGACAGTTTTTCCCTTTTCAGCTCAATTTGAATGACTTCCACTAGCTGCAGCCGCCTCTTACATCTCAAGTCCACTTCTTCTCTTCAATGTCTTAACATCATTAAAGCCGCCATGCTTTTCAGACATAATTTGCATCACTAAAGATGGCATACTTTTCAGACAGAGATGAAGAAATAAAAGCAAATAATGAGACACAATCCGCCTCCAACACTTTTGCCATGTTTCCTCTTATTTTGATCCAAATGACTCCAAATTACCTAAATACTCAAAAACAAAGCATAAGATACATAATTTACAAGAAAACTAGCAGAGAAAGCATAAACAATAGATAAATAATAAGGTGTTTTAGACACCTATCAGTGGGGAGTTTTTGAAGACCAGAAGGGTGATTTGGTTTTCGAGGACGAAAATGTTATAAGGTGAGGAGAATGTAAAGACCCTCAAGCTCGTCAACGCTATTTTACTGGTCTAGCGATGCTCAAGAGTTGACTAAGCCACTAATGACTCGATTAATTATAGATGAATGTTAATTAATAGAAATTAATCTAACAACGATCTAGATACGAAACTAGTACCACTGGATATATCTCGAAAAGCTACGTGGAATGGACCACTCGAACGTGTCAATCATATACCAGCCGAAGAAGATATCACTGGATTAGCATGAGGGGAAAAATAATTATTTTTGCATCTAAACCACCTGGATGCCCTTATCCTTTATCTGGGTGCATTTATCATTTTCAATGGCCTTATCTTCATCAAACGTGTCGAATAGAAAATCAATTCTCTTTTCTTTCTTCTTTCTTCTTTCTTCGTTCTTCGTTCTTTTTTCTTTTTTTTTTTCTTTTTTTTTTCTGTTCTTTCTTCTTTCATTCTTTCAATCGATTTCAAGTCAACAAAGTGAACAAGAATATCTATAAGGTTCTGTGGGATATTGATCATAGCCAAAAAATTGGTTTTGATTATACCCATAGGATGGTTGGTAGTTTTCATAAGAATGAGATTGAAAACCATATTGATTACCATTGTTGTATGTTGATTGGTATTGTGCTCCGTACATGTTATAAGGAAACATTACGACTCACATGAACAAAAGAGAAAATCTAAAAAACAAAAACAAGCTAAACAAATAACAAATTAATTAACAACCGCTCCCAGGCAACGACGCCAAAATTTGGTGCGCGTCGTTTACGCAACAAATTAATTACAAATATTTCCCACTAATTAACTGGTAATATAGAGGTAGTAAGAGATCGTTCCCACAGAGAGCTGTGTAATTGATAGGTTATTTAGTTCAACAAAATAAATAACAAAGGAGGTTTGGTTTGATGAAAGTAAAATAAAAAGATAATAAGAAAGAAAAGATGATCAAGGAATCATTCTCCGCCACTGAAAGAAACTTAATAAAAGTACTTGTTTATCTCTTGTAGAATTTCTATTATCACCAACCGTAGAATAGCAATAAGCTCTGCTATCCCCGGAATTCCTATCGCCACTGGATACGGAAGCGCTCGACTATCAGATTCTATCCATCTGAGCCACCATGAATAAGCTCTCAAGGTGTAACCCAAACGAATGCATTATTTTTTGTGAATTAGGTTGATCCTAGCATCAGATGCATAAACTCGGTCTGCTTACTAGTGTCATCTCTATACACAATTGCTTAACAGAATCCCTCTGTCAGCTTTTGCGATGTACTACTTGTGTATGGAATTGATTGACTATTACACATATCACCAACCCCAATACTAGTAGAAGAATTACTATCAAATTAATGCAAATGGATAATTGAATAACCCAATAGCAATCTTAGACACTAGAAACAATAGAGACAATCGATAAGAAAAATCAACTTAAAATAAACTCGCAAAAAGAATTAGAATTCCATTATTCAGGACCTTGAAATCATCCTCTAATCAGTAAATTTATCTACACATGGATTTACTAAAACCCATAAAAAATATATGAAAGAATAAAGAAGAGAATAACTCGGTTTCCCCCTAAAGGGGGTAAACCCTAAGATATAAATTAAGAACCTTTCTTCTCTCTTTTCTCTCTTGTACTCGTTCTATTTCCAGTTCCCCCCCCTCCAGTTCTCTATTTATATAAGAGGATTTCACCAACTCTTTCATAATTTACCACTCACGCGTATTTGATTGGTACGGCGCCGAATTTATTCTTTTCTTCTGTCCTTCTCTGATGCATGCGCCTTCTTTCTTTTCTTATGTCCTTTTTTTCTTCAAAATCAGCCGTCTGTTATCAATGTTTGACAATGTGCAAACAGTTTATTACTATTTGACACTATTGTCACTGTTTGCACTGTTGACACTGTTTGACACTTTATATTTTCGTCCTCTTCACCGTGATAGCAAGAACTCCTGGGTTTGAACGAGTTTCTCTTGATTTTTTGCCCTTCTCTACTTTTAGCTAGCTTCTTTTATTGCACAACTAAGTTCAAATTTACTTCTTTTTAGATGATTCCCCTAATAAAACACAAATAACAGAAAACAAGCATAACATACGATAATTTGCAAGAAAATCAACAAATACTAGCATAGAATTGACACCAAATATATGTGAAATATGCACTTATAAAATTCCCCCACACTTGGCTTTTGCTAGTCCTCGAGCAAACTATTTAACCTAAAACAAAACAAATATCTGTCGTTGAGGACCCGGTTGCACTTAGCATGTGCAATAAGCCTTTAAACCCCTAGGTGTCCCTAGTGGACGAGTTATAGTCTCGTGAGGACTTACGAGAGGTATACCCACAAAACCTACTCCAACTTCAAAGCGTTCCAGCGTCCCAAACATCAAAAGAGTTATGAGGACATAGAGTTTCTGCATGCTAGTAATAAGAAGTTAGAAATACCAAAGAACATATTCTCATTCTTAAATGTTGAGTGAGAAATAATCACACCATAATGAGAGTGCGCGTGTTTGAGAGCGACCAATAAGCATTTCGCCTCGAATCCTGCCTCACTTAAAAGGATTTTATGATAATTACACTCAATAAGACAACTTTTTTATGGGTCTCACATGTGTGCAGATACGAATGAAGAGAGAACTCCTGCACACGTTGAATGGTGGGAAGGAAACCTTCCGAATTATTTCTGGAGACCCCACAAAATCGTGGAAAATAAAAGACTTTTTCTGAGGATCTCTAAGAAAGGAAATCAACCACTATAGCAAGGATGTGAGTACTTACCACCTTCACATCTGATTGCAATGATGATAACACCACTCTCACATCATCCAATAGAAACGTAGTCTTCAACTCGTCTTCTTCATCTTCTTGGTCTTCGTCTTCGGCTTCAACTGTTGTTGATAAACTTTTGAACTTCATAAAACTTTGACAATTTGTAACTCTTTTCCTTTATTTCCTTGTTGCTTGAAACTTCTTTATAGATTTTTCTTCCTCATGGCTTTATTGATGAAATATATCCTAAATGCAAATCTTTTGTATTTTTTTGTATTTTTGTATTTTTTTTTGTATATATATATATATATTATATTATTTTTTTTGATAAAAAGATTGCAACTATAATTAAAAATTAAATTAAATTAAATTAGCATGGCCATGAAAGAAGTATTTTACCACTTGAATCTTTCACAACTTGTGATGTCTTGTATCATAAACTTCAATAACTCTCATCTTTTGATTTTCTCTGCTCTTGTAAATAAGTCTTCATACTTGGATATAGAATTATGCTCATTATATTGTAAGTCTTCAACATGTATTTAAAATTTTTCTCAACTATGTTGCTTTACTTAGATATGAAATCTGCTCTTGTATTGTTGCTTATTAACCTTAAACGTCTTCAAATTTCCTTGTAGATTTTGATGTGGCTCCTTTGTTGATGATGTGTTTCTAAGGATCTGTTGTTGGTGAGAGAGAATGGTGCTAACTGCAAATCAAACTACAAGAAGGAGGTTTTCATCTATAGACGTCACCCTCATGATTGACAAAATCAACACTCAAGAGAGCAAAAATAGTGCTGAAAATGGTGTGAAGTTGGGTAGCTCACCATTCTACCCGAAATTTACGTACAATGACACACACTCAAAAATAACAGCTTTTTAGTTAACTAAAAAT
The DNA here is from genome assembly GCA_023529315.1 of Papaver bracteatum. Taxonomy (NCBI): domain Eukaryota; kingdom Viridiplantae; phylum Streptophyta; class Magnoliopsida; order Ranunculales; family Papaveraceae; genus Papaver; species Papaver bracteatum. The sequence continues at coordinate 90,925 of JAJJWX010004534.1, forward strand.
AATTGAAGGTTTGGTGCCTCTGTTGATTTGAAAATAGGTAGTCTCCACTAATGATTGATCAGCAACTCTAATAATACATTTCTCCCTGCTCCTAATTTGCATCACCGGTATGATTAAATCCATTATTTAACACTCTAACAAGCAAAAAATCCGAACGTAGTTCCCTAACACTTCCAAGTTCAGTTATGTCGGTCATAATTCTCTATGTAAACATACCTAGAAGTATGCTAGAGACTCTAAAATCTCTACAAGTTGAAGGTTTTTTATTTATTTAAAGTAAAAGTATTAAATAAAAAGTAACAGTAAAAGTAAAAGAAAGAAAAAGAAAAAGTAAAAGAAAAAGAAAAAGAAATGTGAAAAAGTAATATTTTTTTTATATATAATTATTACTAAAATAAAACAACTAAAAAGGCTAAAAACTTTATATGCAAAATATGGAAAAACTCCCCCACACTTAAACTTTACATTGTCCTCAATGTAATTGACTCGTCCAAAGTAAAATCAAGGTGGGAAATACTATTATGATATGGAAAAGAAGAAAATTAAAAACAAAAGGATAGAAAATACAAAACCTATGGGTTGCCTCCCATTCAGCGCTTAGTTTAACGTCCTGAGCCTGACCTTTTTGTTATCGCCCGTACACCAACAATCTGAAAATCTAGTGGTCTGCCCAGAAAAAAAATCTGCAATTCTAGTAACAGCTTCATGAAAACATTATCACAAAATATAAATATTAAAGCTATCACTTTATTGAAGTTCCCCCCACGCTTAGTCTTTTCTACACTCGGAAGTGGATAGAGAACATATAATTCAAGAACTTCAAAAGGTTCCTCAGCTTGGTGAACCTGCACAATTCTAGAATCAAACACATCAAGTGGTGGATACTTAGAAGTAAAATAATCTATTAAAACTTTGGAAGCACACAACTCCAATCCTAGGTGAGGTATTTTCCTAAAAGCCGGGTTAATAACTATTTGAAAATCTACTTCAATTGGATGGAAATGATCAATAGATATAAAATTAAGCAAAGGTTTAGACAAACCTTGTACCGGATCCTCATCTTTCTTAATTAAATCAAGTGAATTATTTACCTCGAGTGTATCGTGGTCCTCTATCGAACTCTTAATTTCTGCTTCAACTGAAATCTCAGCATCATTATATTCCTTGACAAGTTCAATTGGGTCTTCCATAACTTCAATCAATTTGGTTTCATTCTCAATCTGCATCTCTTCAACAACCTCATTATCGGAATCAGAATCCTCTCCCAAAAAATCTAGTTCGTTGGTGCAAATCCTAAAATCTTCACTTGTGTACGTTACACCATTTATAACAACGGTTATGTCATATCCATTCTCCTCCTTTTGAATAGGCGAGTGATCTTTATTATGATCCGGAGATGGAATAACTTTACCGTTATTGCAAGAACTTTCTAAAGGTTGATCATCTTCATCAGAATCTTCGTCAACCTCATAATCTTCTTTATCCCAACGATACTGGAATTCCATTTTTATGGCCCTTTCAATTTCTTGAAGAGTCACCTCTGATGCTCCATCTTCTTCCAGTTGATTGTATCTCTTATAGAGTTTTCTGATATTTACACGTTTTCAATCATTACTCACTATAGAGTACCTAGACCGCAACTCTTCCCTTTGAATGGGTGAAATATGAGCAATATGAGTGGGTTTGGTTACACTATCATAAGTTTTGAGTTCAAAACTCTCTGTCATCTGCACATTACTAGAAAAAAATTGATCAGAAACATAACTATCCTTCCATCCTTGTGATTGTTCACTTACATGCCCGTCATAAGGTTGTTGACATGTATGAGAATATCCATAAGGTTCCGTGGGATATTGATCATAGCCAAAAAATTGGTTTTGATTATACCCATAGGATGGTTGGTAGTTGTCATAAGAATGAGATTGAAAACCATATTGATTACCACTGTTCTATGTTGATTGGTCTTGTGCTCCGTACATGTTATAAGGAAACATTACAACTCAAAAGAACAAAAGAGAAAATCTAAAAAACAAAAACAAGCTAAACAAATAACAAATTAATTAACAACCGCTCCCAGGAAACGACGCCAAAATTTGGTGCGCGTCGTTTACGCAACAAATTAATTACAAATATTTCCCACTAATTAACTGGTAATATAGAGGTAGTAAGAGATCGTTCTCACAGAGAGCTGTGTAATTGATAGGTTATTTAGTTCAGCAAAATAAATAACAAAGGAGGTTTGGTTTGATGAAAGTAAAATAAAAAGATAATAAGAAAGAAAAGATGATCAAGGAATCATTCGCCGCCACTGAAAGAAACTTAATAAAAGTATTTGTTTATCTCTTGTAGAATTTTTATTATCACTAACCGTAGAATAGCAATAAGCTCTGCTATCCCCGGAATTCCTGTCGCCACTGAATACAGAAGCGCTCGACAACCAGATTCTATCCATCTAAGACACCATGAATAATCTCTCAAGGTGTAACCCAAACGAATGCATTATGTTTTGTGAATTAGGTTGATCCTAGCATCAGACGCATAAGCTCGGTCTGCTTACTAGTGTCATCTCTAAACACAATTGCTTAACAGAATCCCTCTGTCAGCTTTTGCGATGTACTACTTGTGTATGAAATTGAGTGACTATTACACGTATCACCAACGCCAATACTAGTACAAGGATTACTATCAGATTAATGCAAATGGCCTATTGAATAACCCAATAGCAATCTTAGACACTAAAAACAATAGAGACAATCGATAAGAAAAATCAACTTAAAATAAACTCGCAAAAATAATTAGAATTCCATTATTCAGGACCTTGAAATCATCCCCTAATCAGTAAATTTAGCTACACATGGATTTACTAAAACCCATAAAAAATATATGAAAGAATAAAGAAGAGAATAAATCGGTTTCTCCCTAAAGGGGGTAAACCTAAGATATAAATTAAGAACCTTTCTTCTCTCTTATCTCTCTTGTACTCGTTCTATTTTCCAGTTCTCCCCCTCCAGTTCTCTATTTATATAAGAGGATTTCACCAACTCTTTCATAATCTTCCACTCATGCGTATTTGATTGGTACGGCGCCGAATTTCTTCTTTTATTCTGTCCTTCTCTGACGCATGCGCCTTCTTTGTTTTTGGAGCCTTCTTTCTTTTCTTATGTCCTTTTTTTCTTCTTCAAAATCAGATGCCTGTTATCAATGTTTGACAATGTGCAAACAGTTTATTACTATTTGAAACTATTGTCACTATTTGCACGGTTGACACTCTGGACACTGTTTGACACTTTATATTTTCGTCATCTTCACCGTGATAGCAAGAACTCCTGGGTTTGAACGAGTTTCTCTTGGTATTTTTCCCTTCTCTACTTTTAGCTAGCTTCGTTTATTGCACAACTAAGTGCAAATTTACTTCTTTTCGGATGGTTCCCCTAATAAAACACAAATAAGAAAAAACAAGCATAACATACAATAATGTGCAATAAAATTAACAAATACTAGCATGGAATTGATACCAAATATATGTGAAATATGCACTTATCCGTCGACGAAGTGAGGTTAAATTGTTGTGAGTGATTCATAATCTTAGTATTTGGTCATATCTATGGAGAAGGTGATGGTGATGAAGTTGTTCGATCATAGGAAGAAATAACAGAGAAAAGGTAAAATTAGGGTTTTATTAATTCAAGGGTTTGTTATTTGATTTGGTTGTTTAATCGAGTTATTTATGATGGATTTGCTTTTGATTGAAGTATAATTAGATGTACTAGATTTAATTTAGGTTTATGTAGATGATTTTAAAATTAGGATTTCCTGAGATGAATTGGAACTCGAATCAGGTGATGATTAAGAAGGAATTGGAGATGGGTTTAGTTAATTAAAGTAAGGGTTTTTATTTAATTGATAATCTGAAGTGGTCTTGATGTAAACTGAGAAGTTAGGGATTTGAAGAGATTTCAACATTTGGGAAATTTCAGATGAAGGGGATATTCAGGAATTGGTTGTTGATGAAACTCAAACTGCAGTTGAAGAACATTAAGAAGCTGTTGATGCTGTGAAAAGGGTTGGTGAAGATATCAAGTAATGATTGGATACTAAATTGGTAACTCAGATGAAACTGATAGTGGATTTGAATTACAAGATTCATTAATTGAGAAGTAAAGAAATGGAGCTCAAGTGAATGAAATTAGAGTTATAGTTTGATTTTCAAATGAAGGTGTTGTATTGAGGTTGAGTTTACTGTGTAGCTACCAATGGAGTTTTGGTTCAACAAATAATGGAAGTAAATGATGGTGTTGTTGTTGGTGGTGGTGGTTTAGTTAAGCATAGGATTTTGGAGATGGTGTTGAAACTAAATTGGATGCTGGTGCAGAACATGGCCGAGAAGGATGAAAGTGAGTAATGATGTTGGTGTTATATTGGCGAGAATAATGAAGGGTTGAACTGATGGTGCTGTTTATGTTGATTGACAAGAAACTGACAATGAAGATGATTGTGTTTGAGATGTACTAGAATTGCAATTGGAGTTGGATATAATTTGGTGGTATTGTTGTAGTTGTGGTTGTGAAAGTTGGATGGTGATACTGTTGAGATAAGGGAGATGAAGTTATTCTGTTAATGAAAGAATGAAACTGAGATTTGAGATGAGTATGGTTGGCTGAAGCTGAGTCATTGCAGTTGAAGATAAAACAAGATTGTTGGATGGTTTAAGTGGTTGCAGTTCATGGAAGTTGTGGAGGTCTGGGAAATGGGTATTCGTGATGCTGTTGTAGCTGATATGAAGATGAAGAATGGCTAGGTTGTGTTGTGTTAAATTGTTTATTATAGGGTATTGGAGTTTATGGAACTTGTGAAGTAGTAAGAGGGGGATGTTGTTGCAGCTGGTGTTGGTATTGTGAAATTTTGATTGTTATGGTTGAAAATTGTAAAGACATGGAGTTATAATTATTATATGAAGTAGTTATGCAGTGGTGAAGCTTTGGGATGAGTGTTGAATGAAAGTTGGGAGTGTAGATCAAGGAAAAGATGATTTAGTTTGTAGTTTTGTAAAGAGAGTTAGAAATGCATCTTTTGGTCTTGGCATGTGTTTGTGTTGCATCTTATTTGTACATTAGAGGTTTGGCTTAGGTATTTGGCCTATTTGTCATCCCAGTCAGATATCTGACTAGTTTGCTTAGCTGACTTAGTTAGTCTGACTGAGTTAAATGTAAACCTGACTCATCTGAATCAGTCTTGTGGACTGAGTTAACTCATCGAGTTTCCCTATCTTGACCGAGTTGACCTTGACCAATTCATGTTAGAATCGTTGACCTTTTGACCATTGACTGGACTTGGACTTGGAATTAGACGTTGACTCCGTTGACCGTTAGTGACCGTCAGTTGACCCAGATTGACCAGGCCTTAGATTAAGGGGTTAGTTTGTTGGGCTTGGGCTTAGAGCCATGTCTTCTTACTTTGATGTCTTGGACCCTTATGGTCTGAATTAACCTTTGACTTCTTCTACAAAGTTGTAGATACTCTTTGGACTTATCAAATGGACTATACATTCTACCTAATGGAATTAGTAAATCTTTGTTATGCTAAAGATTGATAATGAAGACGTGTAGAACCATAAATGGGCTTAGAACCATTAGATAATTCACTAGCCTATAACTAGAGAATTTTATGAGATTGTGTTATGAGCCTTTTTGGCTAATCTTTAGATTGCTTATGTGATTAACAGTTAATCTTTATTAACAACGATCGATCTAAAGAATGAACTAGTGGATTATGGATCTCAAGGTATGCGAGGCTTGTCATCAAAAGAGGTGGGAATCGATAACGAACTCTCTTGTATTCATTATTGTTTTACAAATATATCTTTTGTGAAATCCATGCATATCTTTGTTACTATATGATAGTGTATGCATGTATTATATGTGTGTAATACAAATTAGTTTTCTTTTACATTTTGGGATGGGATTGGATCTTTAGAAACAACTAATATCTGTGTTTTGGGAGTATTTACTTATTTTCAAAAGTGATTCTTTCCATTGACTGGAAAGTGGTTACAATCTTTACATATTGTTAGCATTAAAGGAAACCTTTTCCGTTTGAATGGTGTGTGATGTGGTGGCCCAAAAGTTATATCTATATTTATGCGCTAAAGGAGTGAAAATTGCTGCCAACTAATAAAGTATTAGGTATGTACTCGTGTTACCGAATATTACTTTGTCTATTTCTATACGCATATCTCATACATGAATGTTTATTGTTCTGTTAAATTACTTTCAAAAGTTATTATACTATATTTTGGTGTTTGGAGAGAATGATGTTGAGAATATTATATATGATTGTTGGATTTACACGTGGGCGGATTGTGGGCTCTTCACTGTTTAAGGACTTCGATCGGATATAATGTTGTTACCATTAGATTTCTTTAGATACTTGCTATGTAGAGTGCGCGTAGAATAAGGTACTGGTAAGGTACATATCGTTTATGACTTGAGAACGGAAACCTCATGGGCGCTTTAATGATCATTTAAGAATCCGCAACAGTCATGCCTTGCTACTCCGAAGGAAGACGTCGCTCAACTACTATTTATGTTGTGAATGTGTGCCGGTTTATTGGTTGGTAGAACTTTATATTTAAAGTATTATTACTATTATTTTAATATGCTTTATATGTTTTCCGTGTTTTATCGGTTTTCAGTAAAACCTGCATTATCTTTAAACCATTATAGTGATTACTCGAAAGTTAGTTGTTATTTCTACTGGGCACCCTTCGGGATGATGTGCTCACCCATTCCCACTTTCAGTTTCAGAGACAGATCAAGATGTGCGTGTGGCGATGAAAGCTTTCGAGGAGTTGGTTTCGTTAGTTGGTTAGCTTCCGCTATGTTTATTTTGTGTTTATGTTCTATTTGTAAATCAACTCATTATTAAATATGTATCATCTGAGAGGAGTTCTTGTATTTATTTCAGAGTGGGTTTAGATTCGGGTTAATCTTTGTTTAGAACTTCTTTCTTAGTGTTTTAAATAGGTGTTTTAGATCATTAGTGCCTCATTTTATAGTTAATCTTTTGGATTAGTCAGCTGCTAGCTTAGGGGGCATGGTAGGTTGTGAAACCTACAATAAATAATACTGCAAGTGCACAATGTCTAACTAGTAGAACAATGGCAAGTACAGGTCGTTCCCACGAGAAGTGTGAAATACTACCACTAACTAATACCAAAAACAAAACAAATCAATATTTAAGAAATTCGGAACAAGGTGAAATAAAAATAATTATGACAATAAATAAAACAGGAAAATGGTTGCTAGGGTTTTCGGTTTCCACCAATTAACTATGCAAACTCTACTAATCTTTAAAAATATATTCCATGCTTTTTCAAATACTGTTTCTCCGCTGTAGTTTTCTTCGCTTCTTATGTAGTGATCCTAAAGCATTACCTATCTATCCTTGCATACCACGTCTATGGATTTAACCGAAGTACGAAATATCAATTCAAAAACATAAATAATCTAGAAAATCACATGAGCAATTATATACCAAGCTTTTATGAAGAAAAACTACTAATCAATCAACTCATTATTAAGCATATAAATGTAGAGTTTTCATAATAAAATTGGGTTCTACCTAAACCCTAACATGGCTCTAGTTAGCCATGGATTTCTCAAAAGCCATAAAAAGATTAAAATCAAAACGACAAGCTAATCCAAGGAAACGGAAACACAAATTGCAAACCCTATTTCCAGCTTAGTGCCGCCTCCCGGCTTCCTCCTTACGGCTCTCTGGACGCTCCTATTTATCTCCTTCTGTCTGTCTCTCTGTTGTGAATTTGTAGGTGGTGCGAGTCCAATTTGGACCTAGTAGACAACACTCAAAGCCCAGTACAATCATAAAACCGTGTCCACCAGCCACAACACCAATCCCGTGCTTTTTGAAACTCATGCCACAACATCACCTGACCATCTAACTCCTCGGCCGAATCCGACCATACACCAATTTCCATTCTATCCATTCGTAATTCTTTCTCCAAGTGCAACCATCGCAGATACCTGCCATTTCAGTCGACCTTAATCTCCTTGTTGTTGTATTTCAGTTCTTATCAAATGTGCTCCAGATTCCAACCCAAAGTTCACTGAGTCGAACCACAACCCATCCAGTTCACATGGTCCAATTCAGTTACCAACTCCGGCTAACAAACTGACTAATCTCTTCGCTCCCAGGATACTAAACATTCTACCATCCCATCTATACATGAACTAATAATTGTTGTTGCGGAGACCGAGAGTAACCATCACTGCCATGAATTAACTAAGCAAATTCTCCACCAAGACCAACAAAGATACAATGGAATCTCTCAGCGGCTGTCTTTGCTGAACTCTTCCTTCGCTGTTGATCATTGTTCAGTAGTCCAGACGAACACTGCCAAGAGCTGTTGCCGTTCTTCCTTTTTCTCTCCCTGGTATTCCAGCCACGAAAACCTCAATGATTTGCACCGGCTGAAGATTCACATAATTCCACTAACTGTACATATTCAGCTTGCATCTGCGTGCTTCAAGAAGGGTTAAGAACTGTGTTCACCCTTGCGAACACCTGTTATATTGCAAAGTCCGGCCACTACATGTTTCTGTTCGTTTAACTCCTAATTCCGTGTAACCATCAGCTTCTCCATTTACTTCCGCTCACCGGCAAAATTCTAACTCTAGCAAATCCACGTACCATCAACCAAAATAGTGAGTCCTGGATACTTCATTCAACCCCAACGATCAACACCAACAGCGACCAAACCAAAGTCTTTCTTGAACCCGAGATACAGTAGTTAACGACAACAACACTCATAGCACCTTCATTTCCTTCGGTTGAGATGAACACCACCGGTTGCAGTCCGTCTACAACACTTTCAAGATCATCTCAATAATCGTAACAACCTCCAAGAACCCCACTTAGTCTGGACAGAAGCACTTCAATGATACATCTACAACTGTTGATTAACGGCAGTGACAAACTCAGTTCACCCTGCTCCATTCCATCTCCCAAATTGCTCTTAAAACTCACCCATCCACCATGGTAGCAGCAGCAGCTTCTCAGGGAAATGTCCAAGAAGTTTTAATATCTTTCTCTTGTATTAGAAATGAGGATGCTCGAAATCTTTACAATACATCGATCATAAGGTGGACACGTCCCTCTTAGCCTGAAGTGCTTTAACCACTAGTGGCTCACGTGATTGGCAAAGAATACTTTCCTTTGCTTTTTTATATTCCCTGGCCATGCGAAGTTTGTGTGGTGCACTAACTTAAATGGTTAACTGGGCAACCCCATTAAGCTTTGTGTCTTCTTGGCACAATGAATTGCAACATTGATGTTTTTGTCGCAAATGCCATATGGTTTCCATTTATTCATTTTGATCCGATGATCCAATCCGCTTGTACTTTCTACAAAAACACTAAAATTGTGTTATTAATCAAAATGTCGAGTACTAGCCAATATAAATATGGGTATAAAGTATAGTATTTATGTGCTTATCACACCCCCATACTTATATTTTTCTAGTGGCAAAACAAAAGAATATATCCGTGGTAGTGGTAAGTCAGAGAGGAAGAGAAACGAAGAAGAGAAAAAAAAATCGAAGAGATTAGGGTTTCGAAATATATAGGGTTTAGGTACTAAGATTAATCGGGATCAAAACTCATCGACGGTCCCTATTAATCGGTTTTTCGGTGCGGTTAGTGTGCGGTTATGGGTAGAACCGTACAGAACCGTACATCTAACGGTTATTAAAATGATAACCGTGACCGACCGTAGGATCATCGGTTATCACGGTTGGTTAGTGTGCAGCCCTAGTCTTCTTGGCACAATGAATTGCAACATTGATGTTTTTGTCGCAAATGCCATATGGTTTCCATTTATTCATTTTTGATCCGATGATCCAATCCGCTTGTACTTTCTACAAAATCACTAAAATTGTGTTATTAATCAAAATGTCGAGTACTAGCCAATATAAATATGGGTATAAAGTATAGTATTTATGTGCTTATCACACCCCCATACTTATATTTTTCTAGTCCTCGAGCAAAACAAAGAATATATCCGTTCTACAACCGGATAAATATCCGCTAAACAACTGGATATGTAGAAATGTCTGCTAAACAGCGAGACAGATCTGTTAAACAATGAGATCGAGAAATGTTTGCTAAACAGCTAGACGAAACCACTATACAGTGGTATAAAGATGTCTGCTAAACAGCAAGACCGAAAGACCCGCTAAACAGTTGGTCATAGAAAATTCTCTATTTTTTTTTAGACCCACTACACAGCTGCTCATAATAAGGATATGCATAAAAATAGACCCGCTACACAGCTAATCATTCATTATTTTTTTTATTTTTTTAAGACCCGCTACACAGCTGATCATAGAAAATATCCTACAAAAGACCCGCTACACAGCTGGTCATAATCCTAAAAATCATAATGATAATTTTTTTTAAGACCCGCTACACAGTTGGTCATAACCTTAAAAATCATAAAGATAATAATTTTTTTTTTTAAATAATTTCTAACGAAAATGCCACACCCCCACACTTAAACATTACATTGTCCTCAATGTAATTGAGTCATCCAACGTAAAAATTAAGATGGGAGATTTAAAAATAAATAAAAGATAGAGTAAAGGGAACAAATCTGATGGGTTGACTCCCATGAAGCGAAATGTATTTGTTTCCCTGTTTTCAGTAGCACGTAACCTCAAACAAAATGAGGTTGATACCCCTAAGTAAGCTTCCAATCATATATATATATATATATCTTGAAAAGTTGGGGATCAACCCAACTAATCTGGTCAGCGGAAAACATGAACCTGCAACAAGAATGATTAATATCCAGAGAGAAAACACTGAATTCAATCTTATTCAAAACATAATTCGAACTTACCCAACCATATGTGGTAATGTGAAGTAAATCAGATTCGCAGATAATTAGTAATGATTGATTAAAGAATTGAATAGTTGTTGTACTCCCTAGATCAGGTTCTAGGTCCGAAGAAATAACTTGCTCGGCAGATAATGGTTCAAATTTACTCGTTGAACATGGGCTCAATTGAGCAATAATATCACGACTCATAGACCCAATATCATCTATAACGGTTTTATTATTAATATCATCAAGACGAAAAAATTCAGAACTTGATGGCTTAAAGGTCATGGTCGAAACTCTCTCGACTGATGGTACTAGTCGAGACTCTGGCATAATAAGAGGTTCTAGTTTAGGCTTCCATTTATTAGTGTCTAGTAGTGGTGTGGAGTCTAATAATGCACTGACTTCACAAATAACACTATCATCATCAAAATCATACCCAAAATGAGCTAAGCAAACCTCTAATGGATTTTCCAAATGGCTCTTGCAAAATCCTTGCGATTGCATACTTTCTTTTCGCCCGCAGCACTTCAGACAAAGGTCCTAAAATAAAATCAAAAAAACTGCATAAAAATGAACTAAAAGAAAAAGAAAATAAATTATATACAAAATAAAATAAAAATAAGCTATATACAAAAATTGATATCAGTCAGAGTAAATTATGCAACCACTCCCCGACAACGGCGCCAAAAACTGGGTAGGTTGTGAAACCTACAATAAATAATACTGCAAGTGCATAGTGTCTAACTAGTAGAACAATGACAAGTATAGGTCGTTCCCACGAGGAGTGTGAAATACTACTACTAACTAATACCAAAAACAAACCAAAATCAATATTTAAGAAATTCAGAACAAGGTGAAATAAAAATAATTATGACAATAAACAAAACTGGAAAATGGTTGCTAGGGTTTTCAGTTTCCACCAATTAACTATGCAAACTCTACTAATCTTTAAAAATATATTCCATGCTTTTTCAAATATTGTTTCTTCGCTGTAGTTTTCTTCGCTTCTTATGTAGTGATCCTAAAGCATTACCTATCTATCTGTAGATGCATTTTACTACAAACTAACATCCAAAGGATAGAAATGTACGACTCTTCTCAAACGAAAGTAAACACTCAACCATGAACACAAGATATACGTGGTTCGGTATGATTACCTACGTCCACGGGGGTGAAATGATGAATCTTATTACTTCACGGTGTTACAAAGGTGTTTCTCTTAGTGGGATTTCCTTACAAGATGAACTTACTTCTCATTCACTTCTTTCTAATGCTAACTCGGGTTTCTCTCTCCTTTCTCTCCCAAAAATTACAACCTGCCTCTCTAGAATACAAGTCCCGCTATTTATAGGAGAAAGTTTATACAACGAAGTTAGAATGTTGACCCTGTTACATCTAATTAGCTGTTCTGTGATCGGGACGACTCACGTCGTCTTGTGCGGTCGATGCATCTTGGCTCCTCGCTTGTATTTCGTTCGAGCCAATCTCTTATGGTCCTCTGTTGACGCGATGTCGGCTGTCTCGATAGTCGCCCTTATGATCAGCCGATGTGTTCCACACTTTCTTGCCTATTTTACTGTAGCTCCTCGTTTGTCCCGTCCCGCCTTATCTTGTCAGCTTTATCAGAAGTCTGGGTCAAGTCTTGTCCGACATTATTATGCCCGATCCACGTGGCTTCCTTAAATCTCGCGCTCTTTAATCTTTGCACTATACTTCGCGTTTCTTTGTATTTGGGTGCACTGGGTCTAGGATGTTGCCACCTGGATCTATAGATAATTTACACCTACATTTATGCCCCTTCTTCCACCCATGTGGGAGACACGAGTGGAATAACATCGTCTTAACCGTCCATGTCTTCGCTCATGCCGCTAATCCCGCCATGCAACTCCCCACTAATTTCCACTTTATGACTGGTGACCGTCAGCGTAGGTTACAAAGTTTCTTCTTTAAATAGCCCGCTCCTTTCTTCCTTCTTCTTCTCTGCCCTTCTGTTCTTCTGCTGTGGTTTTCTTCCAAGTTTCTTCATATCTTACGCTTCTCAAAAAACCCTAGCTTTCTTGATTTTCTTTCGTCCTTTTCTCCTCATCGATCGTTCTGATAGTCTGCTTTGTCGCCTCATCTTTCTTTGTTGAAAACCGAGTTCTGCATTATCTTCGTTAATGGCTTCTTCTCCTTCCATGGCTGAAAAGAGGTCTGTTGATGATGTTTTTTCCGAGTTTGATGTTCCCCCCCTTGCTTCTCTGTTTTTGCTTGAGAGCCCTTCTAGGTATGATGATCGCGCGATGAGATCTATTTTTGCTGATAGCTCTTCTTCTATTTCGTGCAGGTCCGAGAAAAGGGTGAAAGATCTTTCCGATGAAGAGTTCATTGAGCAGTTGAAGGAGACGTACGATCTTTAAAATTACGAAGTGACCCTTCTCTCGGGCCGAAACGGTAGTTTGAAGAAAACTGATATGAAGAAGCACGAGCAATCGGCTAATTGTGTGGTCATCACCTTGGGTCAGCTGGAGCTAGGCCTTCGTATTCCCTTATACAACCCTGATAGCCCATTTTATTACGATATTTTGTCCCAGATTCGGCCTTCTCGTGCTTTAGCTCAATGGACTGGCAATACTTTCCGAATTATGAACGAGTGGAGGGATCGCCGCGATGGTCATGGTTCTACTGCCGAGTGGTCGACCTACAAGCCCGAGGACGTTCCTGAGTATACCGTTGCCAATTTCCTTGTCAATTATCGAGCTGGTACTTCGACCTTGGGCGATCTTGCTGGGTTTGCTGCAAGTCCTCATCGGGTCAAAACTATGCCCGAGGGTGTCGAAAGAATGATTCTGGATGCCGATCCTATCGGCCATGGTTCCAACAGGCGAGCCCGACATTCTAATGATCCGACCTATCCCCGAGTTCCTCTTCTTGTCCGAGGTCATATCCTTCATGGTGACTTCCCGTCGCCTACTTTTCCTTTTCGATACCTATTATTTCTGGGTGGTTAATGATGACAAGGCCGATAAGGTACGCGCTTTTCTTGATTTCTATCTTGTTAGCTTCGGGCGTTAGTTAGTCATTTGTTGTTGTTTGAAAATCTCAGGTCAGTTCCACAAAAACTATCGGGTCTAGGAAAATAGGTGCTGGCACAAGGGTTGAGGAAGACCAGGGGAAGGTAACAAACATAATGATTCCCTTATAAGTACATGTACTTGCCCCTGTTTTTGCCTTCACATGTTCTGATGAGACACTTGTGCAGAAACACCCGAGGCGCGATGATGATGACGTTGACGATGTCGACCCTACTCCGCTTAGGCGTAATCCTGGTAGAAGTAAAGAAATTGCTAAGCCACCGCCGAAAACGAGCCCCCTCATTGATCTTTCCGATGAGGATGAGTTGTTTGGAGAGACTGTGCCGGGTGACAAAGTCGGTGAACAAGGTGTGGGCGACTAGCAGGAGACCTCGGAGACGCCCTCCGTAGAGAAGGTTGTTACTAGTGTTCCGGTAGAGCTTCCCTGTGTGCCCCGGTTCTCGAGGATCGTCTTCTAGCGCCGAGACTTGCTTCACTGTTTCTGGCCCGATCATGAATTCCTTGGGTGCGCTTACTTCCTCCGACTTTGGGAAGTATACTGGTGAAGAAATGTTGAATGATGTACCCTGTTATGGATACATCGCCTAGACACTTGACACTGTGGTGAGCGACTCGGTTCTGTATAGTAATGCCCCACTTCTGATTTCTGTCCTTAGTGTCGCTTATGATGCAAACTCGTTTGTTTGTGTTAGATCATGAATCGTGTACGCTTGGATGCCGCCAATCGCCTTCGAGATAAACAGTTGATAGAGTCTCTCCAATTTCAACTTCAGAATGAGAAGGGTCGCGCGAACGAGCTGGAGATCAAACTTGCCGATGATCAAGGTATATGATTTTTCTTGACTTGTGTTGATTGAGTTTATCGTGCCAGTATCCTGAGTCGGGTATCCTTCTTCTTATCCGAGGTATCTAGTATAGGTATAGACGCTACTTCGGAGTTTAGGATTCTGAAGAGAAAATGGGATATTGAGAAAGACCTTGTGGAAAATCTTCGTCAACGAATGGCAAACAAAGACGATAAAATTGACCGTCAAACTAAGGAGATTGCAAGTCTTGAGGACGAGTTAGAACGACATCGCCGGTTTGATTATGATCCTTCCGAGATGGACAATTTACGGGCTCATTTGGGATCTTCTCAGCATCTTGCTGCCGAAAAAACTGCTTTAGCCACGAGTTTGGAGCAAAGGGTAAACGCTTTTCAATTACAGAATCGAGATCTTCACGAGGACCGCCGGCGAATATTGAGAGATAAGGATGTGGTGGAGCGAGCTAACAGCGATTTACTGGGCCGAGTGCGTGAATTTGATAAAGTTATGGGGGCGATTTAGAGTGGAGTAGATCGCAGCTTGTGGTTCTCCAAGCGTCGCGTAATCGGTTAATGAACGATTGGGCCGAGCATAAGAAGTATTGCCCTAGTAACGAGTTCAACGAGCAACATTATAACGAATTAACCATGAAGTTGTCCGGGACCGAGGATGAGTTGTCCAAGTCGGTAGAGTCGCTTGATCGGTGTTACCCGCCTGTCAGGTCTCTTAGCCGATGTGTTGAGGCCATTTTTAGATCCAGATCGCGCTTTATTCTTGCAAAAATGTTAAGTTGTATCCGATGAATAACATCCTATATTTGTGGTTTTGTAGCGCGCAAAAACGTTCGCGCGGGAGCTTGATCTGGAGGTTCGCCGATTGAAACAGGCCGAGGTCGATTTGGGCTTCAAGTTAGCTGAGGCTGAGGAAAACGCTTCCCAGATTACCCAACAACTCGAGGATGAACGGGTCTCCCATGCGGAGGAGTTAGATCAGAAAGTTCAGGTGGCATTATGGAATTTGGGTGGAGAAGAAGCGGCTCGAGGTCGCGCAGAGGAAGGCCGGCGCGGCTCCTCCCAAGGTTTAAGCTTTCTTTTTGTGGTGTTGTGTCACTATGTTGCCCCTTCCATCGGGTTGTAAATCGCTCTAAACACTTCTCCCATTTTTAATTTCCGCTACCTCGCTTGTTCGTTTTAATGGGGGTGTTGCGTCACCGATGTTGTTTGTTTCATTTCCGCTAAACTTTTCATTTCGTATGTCCGCGTGATGCTTTCCGTACTTTGTTATCAGATGCTTGGTGTTATCGATTTAGCTTTTGTTTCTTGTGTTATTCTGGCGATTGTTGATTGATGTACCATGCGATCGATGTGTTTTTTGTTTTGTATGCTTCTCCTCTGGGTGTTGGTTGTTGCACGACACGATCGATTTGTTTCTTGTTCCGCATGTTGCCCCGACCGTTTGTTGATTAACGCACGAAGTTATTTGTTTCGCTTTTGTTCCTGGTGTTATGCCCTGCAATTGTTGCTTTTATATGTTAGAACTCTAACCATTTTTGTCGAACACACCCAACAAGGAGGGTCATCGGGCCCTATGCCATATCCTGATCAGGGTATCTCATCACTATATATTTGGATTCAGTGGAAGGGTATCAGTCATCCTAGTTCTAGGCCCGATGGTCCCGAGTGGTTATCTATCAACCGATCTCTGGAAAGTGGACACGCCCACTTGCGATGGTGGTGACCTTTCAGATGTAAGTAGGCCACCAAGATGAGTAGACCTCGCGTCTAAACAACCTTTGGAACTGGTTTCCAACCACCAGAACCCTTAGGCTACCTCGGAACTTGCACACTTACACTGCCCCGAGTTCGAATATCCAGGCGACTATAAGCCACCTCGGCACTTCCACACTGGCATTGCCCCGAGTACGAATGCCCATTCGAGTGTAATTCACCTCGGCACTTCCACACTGGCTTTGCCCCGAGTACGAATGACCATTCGAGTGTAAGTCACCTCGGCACTTCCACACTGGCATTTCCCCGAGTACGAATGACCATTAGTCGCTTGTGCCCTATCCCATACCCCTCACGGTTTCACAGAGATAGAAGACACGTTTGCTTACCGTTTTTTTTTCCGCATTGCCCATCAAGGATGATAGAGTTTCAGGAATCGGATGTTCCATGGTTTGAGCTCTCTTGTTCCGTCGAGTCACAGTAGTAGATACGATCCCTATCCCGCCTTAGATTCGATTATATATGGCCCGCCCCACTTTGGTGCTAGTTTTCCGCCTTTTTTGTCGCGCTCCCATTCAGCTAGAAATTTCAATACCTGCTGCCCGGGATTAAACTCTCTTGGTCGAACACGCTTGTTGTACTCCCGTTGTAACCTCCTTTGATAATTTTCCATTTTTTGTAGCGCCATTTCTCTTGTTTCTTCCAAGTCGTCGAGTTTAGCCAAGATCAGATCGGACGACACGTTTCGCCTCCACGCTTCAGTTCTTGTGGTAGGTATCATTGCTTCTGTTGGTAGAATCGCCTCGGTTCCGTAGGTAAGCATAAAAGGGGAGAACCCCGTAGCTTCCCTCCGTGTGGTTCTGTATGCCCATAGGACGTTATATAATTCCTCGCACCGAGTTGCCATATTCCCCGTCCAGTTTCTTCTTCATGTTATCGGCGATGGTCTTATTAGTGATCTCGGCCTGCCCATTGCACTTTGGGGGTAAATCGGGGTAGCTTTGCTCTTCCCGATGTTGTAAGTGTTAAATAGAAGATCAATGTTCTCGCCACCGTAGTTGTTTTCCATTATCGAGACGATGGCAGCCGGGACCCGAAGCGACAAATGATATGTTCCCAAATGAACTTAAAAACATCTTTGTCTCGAATATACCTCAGTGGTGCCGCCTCGACCCACTTGGTAAAATAATCCGTAGCCACGATCAAATACTTCCTTTGCCCCGTTCCTACATGTAACGTCCCGACAATGTCCACTCCCCATTTAGCAAAAGGCCACGAACTTATGATCGAGTTTAACAGTACGCCGGGAGCATGGATTTTCTTCCCGAAACGTTGACATTCTTCACAATCTCTTGCCATTTGCTTTGCGTCCTCGTTCATATACATCCAAAATTAGCCCATTGTTTTTGACTTAGCCGACAAGCTTCTTCCCGAGCTGTGATTTCCAGCCGCCCCATAGTGTAGCTCATGTAGGATTATATGGCCTTATTCCCTTCTTAAGCATCGTAGGAGTGGCCCTAGGTAGGAATTACGATATAAAATCCCCCCCCTTAACTCGAAGGCGCCCGATTTACTTTTGATCTTGTTCATCTCGGGCCGACTCTTAGGTAGCTCACCCGTCTCTAAGTATTGATGTATCGGCTTTCTCCAGTCGCCTTATTTGTATATATCGGCTGTGTTAACGGCCACCTCGATCCGTGCTTCTGGTGTTTCAGGGATAGACGGGTTAAGTAGCCTCATAACGCGTATCCCTTCAATGCTCGGGTCTACTAACTGTGAGGCGATGTATGATAGAGCATCCGAGTGTCTGTTATCCTTTCGTCAGATGTGGCGGAATTTAATATCTGGGATTTGCTTGATGTAAAATTGGGCGAGCTCCCAATATTTTTGCAACACCGGATCGTGTGTAGCGTATTGGCCCGTAATTTTCCGGATCACTAGTTGAGAGTCACTAGTCAGTCGAACCTCATGCAGCCCCATTTCCACAATTATCCGTAAGTCATGGATCACCGCCTCATATTCGGTGACGTTGTTCGTTGCCTTGAATTCTAACCTGAACGAATGCACAATATTCCTCCCCTTTGGCGTGGTGAAAACCAACCCGAGACCCGATCCGTCTTTATTAGATTCCCCATCAACAAATACTTCCCATCGTGTTGGGATACTAGCGGCTAGCAGGTCCTCCGGCCTCTCTTGTTCTTCTGTTATTCCCGGTATATCTTCTACCTCGTCCTCATCACTGAGGGGGAAGTCTGCCAAGAAATCAGCCACTACTTGTCCTTTTATCGCGGTTCTTGTCTCGTATATCACATCATATTGTTTGATTATGGATCCCCACTTAGATATTCTCCCCGATCGCCCAACACTATCCAAGACCGCTTCGATAGGCGATTTGGTGAGCACCCGTATTCGATGAGCTTGAAAATATGTTCGTAGTTTAGAGGCAGCAAAGGCTAGCGCGAGCACCATCTGCTCCATTCCAGTGTAGTTCTTCTCGGCCGGACTTAAAGTTTTTTGGCGAAGTATCTGGCTTTTCCACGCCCATCTCTGTTTTAACCAATACCGCACTTATGGCATAGGGTGTCGCGCCTAAGTATAAGGTGAGAATTTCTGACGGCTCAGGCCTTTAAAGAACCGGGAGGCTAGCTAGATATAGCTTGATACTTTGAAAAGCTTCTTCGCTTGCGTCCGTCCATCGGAATTTTTCTCCTTTCTTCAAGATGTCGTAAAAATCCTTGCATTTGTCCGATGATCGTGACACAAATCGTCCCAATGCGGCTATGCAACCGTTTAGTTTCTGCACGTCTTTCACCGTCGCGGGAGATGGCATGTCAAGGACGGCTCGTACCTTTTCGGGATCCGCTTCTATTCCCCTGGGAGTGATGATGTAGCCTAAGAATTTCCCCGATGTGACCCAGAAGTCACACTTGGCAGGATTAATCTTCATCTTGTGTTTCCTCATTGTTTGAAAGATCTCTCGAAGGTCTCGGACGTGGTTTTTTGATTTCCGACTCTTAACTAACATGTCGTCCACGTAAACTTCTATGGTATCGTGAATCTTGTCTTCGAACATATCGCCTACCAATATCTGGTACGTAGTGACATTCCTAAGTCCGAATGGCATCTTGGCGTAACAATACAATCCTCTTGGCGTGAAGAAGGAGGTGTGTTCCTGGTCCTCGGGCGCCAGTGGTATTTGGTTGTATCCCATGTATCCGTCCATTAAAGTCATCGCCTCTTATCCCACTATTGATTCTACTAATTGATCTATCTTGGGAAGGGGAAAGTCTGTCTTTCGGGCAGGCCTTGTTCAAGTCATTTGAAATCAATACATATTCGGACTCCCCTTTCTTTTTTGGTACCACGACCATGTTAGATATCCACTTGTGGGTAGTGGGACTTCCTTATTATTCCGGATTCTTGTAACTTCTTGACTCGACCTCGACCGCCGCTTGCAATTCAGCGCGATACGCCTCATTTTTGTCTAACCGGTTTGAACTTAGGATCAATTTTTAAGTGATGACAGCAGACCTTTGGGTCAATACCCTCCAAATCATGCACTTCCTAAGCGAATGCCTCCAGGTTTTCTTTTAATAGCATCGTGAGTTTACTGGTTTCTTCGTCCGATAGTAATACCCCGATCCTCACTACTTTAGGTTCCTCTATCGTTCCCAAGTTTATTTCTTTAGTCGGCTCGACTGTCGAGAAGTTTGATTTGGTCTCCCTGACTGGGGATGCTTCCTTTAATTGCTATAAAGGGTCTTGTTCTCGCGTTTCGAGTGCAGGGACCTTTGATAAATCGCCTCCTCCAATTCTTTTCTTTGCCTTCACTTCCTTTTCTTTGTTCTTTTCTTGCCTTTGCCGAGCTCGCCATCGCTCATTTATTTCTATATCAACTTTCATGCATTGTCGTACCGCTTGGGAGTCGCCCATAACTTCCGCTATTCCCTTGCAAGTCGGGAACCTTAACCTTTGATGGTAGGCCGATGCTACGCCCTTTATCCCCGCAACCCATGGGAACCCGATAATGGCCTCATAAGGTGAAGCGACGTCGACTACACATAAAGTGGTTAGTGTGTCGAGGTAGCCACCACCATCTGAAACTCTTAAAGTTACTTCGCCCTTCGGGATGGTTACTGTGCCGTTGAAGCCGTAGATACGGTATGTGGATGGGACGAGCATATCGTCGAGAGTTTCATTCTTACGAACGTGTCGTGAGAAAGCACCTCGACTGAACTTCCGCTATCCACAAGAATCCTTCTTACTCCCCACTTTTCAATCAACAGTGTGATGACCAGTGGATCTCTGTGTGCCTGTCCGTTTGATGGGACATCCTTAGCCGAGAACGATATGGGTATCGTCATCCAGGGTTCCATGGGAAGAGACTTGGCTACGCTGAATATCTCTTTACCATCACGATCCCTTTTATGGATCCTAGTGGTGATTACTGGGCCGAGAGTGTAGTTTTGCATAGCCGAATGTGAAATGGTGTTTACGAATTTCTTCGCCCTATCGATGCGGACTTGATGAAATGGCGCATCGGGTGTTGCTTCCGGCCGAAGGGGGTGGCGGACATTCTGCCTCAAATATCCATCGCGGATGAGGTGTTGAACAATATCTTTCACCTCTCGACAGTTATTGGTGGAATGGCCCCTATACTGATGGTAGTGACAGTATTCGGGATGATCTCGGGTCTCTTGGAACTGTACCCCCTTGATCTTTGGGTAGTTGATGTCGCTCCTCTTCTCAACTTCCTTGAACACCTCTTCCAAAGAAGCGTTTAGTGGGGTATACGATCGGGCTTCTGCTTTGGCTTCTTCCCTTTGGCCATCCATTCCCTCTTCTCACTTGTTCCTCGGGGAGGGTCCGATCTTTTTCGATTGCACGAGATGGTCGTCCGTGACCGTTTTAGTTTTGATCCGACTTCAACACGGCTTCTTGTACCCCTCTATCTCTTGATTCGGCTGAATTTCTTCCAAGGCGATGTAGTGTTCTTGCATTCTTCTCATCTCCTTTAAGGTTTTAGGTTTTTCAGAAAACATGGCAATCCAAATGGGGTCCGATCTCCCCAACGCGTTTTCAAACCCAAAGATGGCTTGGTCCACCGGTACCTTCCCAATTTCAGTACACAGTTTCCTCCATCTGTCGGTCAAGGTTCTCAATGGCTCTCTGAATCTTCGGGCGAGGGTAAACAGCTTGTTCATTCATGTCCGAGGTCGACTGTTATGCATATAGGTCTCAAGGAAGGCCTCGACTAGCGCATTGTACCCGTTGATCGAACTAGGTGCGAGCGAATAAAACCAATCTCGCGCCTCGCCCTCCAAACTAGCTGGAAAGAATTTACACATAACTACCGGGTTACTTCTCCATTGGATCAGTGACATGGTATACATCTTAAGGTGTTCGGTCGCATCGCCGGTTCCATCAAATCTAGAGGGGAATGAAGGTAAAGTACACTTAGGTGGGAACGGCATTTGTTCCAATTCTTGAGAGAAAGGCGTTTTCTCGGCTTCGCTCATAATCTCGTCCAGACTTATCCTCTTCGCTTCCGCCCGAAAGTTCCTTGATTTTTGCTTCCAACTCCTTAAGCTTGGCTTTAGTTGTCTGATCTTGTCGCCCGTCCCTTCCTCGCCTTTCTTCATCGGTGGACGAGTCCTCGGGTGGTCCATATCTCTGCGTTGGGGGAACCGGAGGTAATGACGGCTGACCTGACTGATTGGGCTGATTAATGTTACTCTGACCCATCATGGGTGGCAAGTGATCGGATCGGCCACGATAACCCGATGTTCCTCGGCTTGACGACCCTCTTGATCTGGTCCGTTGGTTCCTTAGTTGGTAGTTCTCATACTCCAAGGCTGAATTCCCCGCTTTGAGTTCCCTCGGTGCGCTTCTTGTCTCCTCGACTCTCCAAAATGGCCAACAACGTCGGGTCCGTACTCTCATGACTGGAATGTCCATTGGGTTGGTGTGGCCGAGGTTGTAACGGTGCTGATGTGGGTGGTGGGGGCGGTATTGGATTGGTTATATGATTGACAGCTTGAACGGTTGTCGGGCCGATGTCACTTTATATTGTTCGCCCCAACTGAATCTTCCTAAGACGCTCTTGTTCCCTTCCCAAAGCTTCCTGGTGTTCAATTTGTCGCCTCGTCGATTGCCTCTGAGCTCGCGCTGCAAGTGCTTCCTCATCGTCATCGGTGTCTGAAGATGTGAGTCCATCGACTTGATCGACTCTTCTCTGAGTTAGTATAATCTGGTGCAGAGGTAAGGTGTTATCATCCCGCCCCAAATCTACTTCCTCGTCTACAACGGGCATCCTCGCAGGTGCATGAGATTCCTTGGGCGGTGGTTGTCGATTTGTTCCCTTGCCTCGGCCCGTTATCCCCTGCATCATGCTTGCTAGTGACCGTGCGATTCCTCAACATCCTTATCTTCCCTGAAGTGCTAGCCATTAGTTACGTCGCGTGATAAGCCGAGTATCGCCCGTCCCTACGTCAGCAAATACGAAAAAGAACCCCTTACTTCGACCTGATTTTTCTAACAAAATGCAAAGACAAAAAAGGCGAAACGTTCGACTCTACGACTACTTTCACTATGCAGGGTCAACTTTGGTTATCAGGTGGGTTCCTTTTATCTACCCTATTTTGGTCTTATGCTGAATCTGTGGTTGTACTCACTTCCCCGTCACTATCACTCCGTACGACGTCGCTCTCTCAGTACTTTCGACCTATGCATTTAAGTTGGTTTGTCCTTTGTTCTACATGCTCCAAATCATTGATCTTATGCACGTGATGCTTAGAAAGTACGGCAAGTAACCCCTAGAATTAATTTGAACTTGTACCAACTCCACTTTCTCGAGATTTAATTATGACCTTTCCGACGACTTACGCTACACCGTCGGCTAAAAATTATACAAGGTCGACAGTTCATTACACGATGAAACATCTAAAACGCTAACTTTTGGTAACTCCGAGCACCCAACTTCTTACCACAGCTAAAAACAACTCGCTTAACGCTAACAAACACACAATTATCAAGAACAAACAGTCGTCCCTTCAACAGATTCTTCACGTAGATTCTAATCCGAACTGTTAGTCGCTAGTGAGCTCGTGAAGTTTCTCTGTCGATCAAACTGTTGAAGACTCTAAGAAGACGCTGCTACTACTATGACTTTAAATGCTCAGTAAATGACTCAAAACAACCATTACTTCGGCCAAAAAGTTCATCGTAGCTTCTACTCCAACACATTAACGTGTATTGAGGAGCTATTGATCATCTCTGAAGACTTTAATTGCAAGGTATCCGGAGATCTTAGTCGTGTCCCCTTAGCCGGCGTTAGAATGTAGATGCATTTTACTACAAACTACATCCAAAGGATAGAAATGTACGACTCTTCTCAAACAAAAGTAAACACTCAACCATGAACACAAGATATACGTGGTTCGGTATGATTACCTACGTCCACGGGGGTGAAATGATGAATCTTATTACTTCACGGTGTTACAAAGGTGTTGCTCTTAGTGGGATTTCCTTATAAGATGAACTTACTTCTCATTCACTTCTTTCTAATGCTAACTCGGGTTTCTCTCTCCTTTCTCTCCAAAAAATTACAACCTGCCTCTCTAGAATACAAGTCCCGCTATTTATAGGAGAAAGTTTATACAACGAAGTTAGAATGTTGACCCTGTTACATCTAATTAGCTGTTCTGTGATCGGGCCGACTCACGTCGTCTTGTGCGGTCGATGCATCTTGGATCCTCACCTGTATTTCGTTCGAGCCAATCTCTTATGGTCCTCTGTTGACGCGATGTCGAAATTTGTCTCGATAGTCGCCCTTATGATCAGCCGATGTGTTCCACACTTTCTTGCTGTTTTCTGTAGCTCCTCGTTTGTCCCGTCCCGCCTTATCTTGTCAGCTTTATCAGAAGTCTGGGTCAAGTCTTGTCCGACATTATTACGCCCGATCCACGTGGCTTCCTTAAATCTCGCGCTCTTTAATCTTTGCTCTATACTTCGCGTTTCTTTGTATTTGGGTGCACTGGGTCTAGGATGTTGCCATCTGGATCTGTAGATAATTTACACCTACACTATCCTTGTATACCACGTCTAGGGATTTAACCGAAGTACGAAATATCAATTCAAAAGCATAAATAATCTAGAAAATCACATGAGCAATTATATACCAAGCTTTTATGAAGAAAAACTACTAATCAATCAACTCATTATTAAGCATATAAATGTAGAGTTTTCATAATAAAATTGGGTTCTACCTAAACCCTAACATGGCTCTAGCTAGCCATGGCTTTCTCAAAAGCCATAAAAAGATTAAAAGCTAAACGACAAGCTAATCCAAGGAAACGGAAACACAAATTGCAAACCCTATTTCCATCTTAATGCCGCCTCCCGGCTTCCTCCTTACGGCTCTCTAGCCGCTCCTCTTTTTCTTCTTTTGTCTGTCTCTCTGTTGTGAATTTGTAGGTGGTGCGAGTCCAATTTGGACCTAGCAGACAACACTCAAAGCCCAGTACAATCAAAAAACCGTGTCCACCAGCCACAACACCAATCCCGTGCTTTTTGAAACTCATGCCACAACATCACCTGACCATCTAACTCCTCGGCCGAATCCGACCACACACCAATTTACATTCTATCCATTCGTAATTATTTCTCCAAGTGCAACCATTGCAGATACCTGCCATTTCAGTCGACCTTAATCTCCTTGTTGCTATATTTCAGTTCTTATCAAATGAGCTCCAGATTCGACCCCAAAGTTCACTGAGTCGAACCACAACCCATCCAGTTCACAGGGTTCAATTCAGTTACCAACTCCGGCTAACAAACTGACTAATCTCTTCTCTCCTAGGATACTAAACATTCTAGCATCCCATCCATACATGAACTAATAATTGTTGTTGCGGAGACCGAGAGTGACCATCACTGCCATGAATTAACTCAGCAAATTCTCCTCCAAGACCAACAAAGATACAATGGAATCTCTCAGCGGCTGTCGTTGCTGAACTCTTCCTTCGCTGTTGATCATTGTTCAGTAGTCCAGACGAACACTGCCAAGAGCTGTTGCCGTTCTTCCTTTTTCTCTCCCTGGTATTCCAGCCACGAAAACCTCAATGATTTGCACCGGCTGAAGATTCGCATAATTCCACTAACTGCACATATTCAGCTTGCATCTGCGTGCTTCAAGAAGGGTTAAGAACTGTGTTCACCCTAGCGAACACCTGTTATATTGCAAATTCCGGCCACTACATGTTTCTGTTTGTTCAACTCCTAATTCCGTGTAACCATCAGCTTCTCCATTTACTTTCGCTCACCGGCAAAATTCTAACCCTAGCAAATCCACGTACCATCAACTAAAACAGTGAGTCCTGGATACTTCATTCAACCCCAACGATCAACACCAGCAGCGACCAAACCAAAGTCTTTCTTGAACCCGAGATACAGCAGTGAACGGCAACAACACTCATAGTACCTTCATTTCCTTCGGTTGAGATGAACACCACCGGTTGCAGTCCGTCTACAACACTTTCAAGATCATCTCAATAATCGTAACAGCCTCCAAGAACCCCACTTAGTCTGTACAGAAGCACTTCAACGATACATCTACAACTGTTGATTAACGGCAGTGACAAACTCAGTTCACCCTGCTCCATTCCATCTCCCAAATTGCTCTTAAAACTCACCCATCCACCATGGTATCAACAGCAGCTTCTCAGGGAAATTTCCAAGAAGTTTTAATCGCTTTCTCTTGTATTAGAAATGAAGATGCTCGAAATCTTTACAATACATCGATCATAAGGTGGACACGTCCCTCTTAGCCTGAAGTGCTTTAACCACTAGTGGCTCATGTGATTGGCAAAGAATACCTTCCTTTGCTTTGTTATATTCCCTGGCCATGCGAAGTTTGTGTGGTGCACTAACTTAAATGGTTATCTGGGCAGCCCCATTAAGCTTTGTGTCTTCTTAGCACAATCAATTGCAACATTGATGTTTTTGTTGCAAATGCCATATGGTTTCCATTTAGTCATTTTTGATCCGATGATCCAATCCGCTTGTACTTTCTACAAAAGCACTAAAATTGTGTTATTAATCAAAATGTCGAGTACTAGCTAATATAAATATGGGTATAAAGTATAGTATTTATGTGCTTATCAGGGCGCTGCAAAAAAAAAGTTATGTGTAATACTCCCTCCGTCCCACTATTATGTGACCTAGTTTAAGTTTGCACAATTTTTAAGGCAAACAAGGAAAAGAATACTTTTAAGCATTTTTTACAATTATACCCTTATGGATAATAACTAGTGAAATTTAGAAATGATTTATCTCTCAAACTACTCCACGGATGTTTGCAAACTTCATACCATTGAAAAGCATTTTAAAACACCTACGTAACGAATATAAACATGCCTATTGTAGATGCATTTTACTACCAACTACATCCAAATGATAGAAAGCTTCTACTCAAGTCAAATGAAAGTAAGCACTCAACAATGAACACAAGATATACGTGGTTCGGTATGATTACCTACGTCCACGGGGGTGAAAGGGTGAATCTTATTACTTCAAAGTGTTACAAAGGTGTTGCTCTTAGTTGGACTTCCTTATAAAGATGAACTTACTTCTCACTTTCTTCTCCTTGGTGTAAAATCGAGTTTCTCTCTCTCTCCCAAAATTACAACCTACCTCTCTTGGATACAAGTCACTCTATTTATATGAGAAGTTCCATACAACCAAGTTAGGGTGTGGGTCATGTTACATCTATTATGAAGTATTGTGATCGGGCCTTCTTACGTCTCCCCTTCTTCTATGCGCATGGCCGATGCATCTTGATTCCTTCATTTGTCCCTTGTCCGAGCCGACCTCTTCTGGTGTTCTTTTGACACGATGTCGCCTGTCTTGTCTGTCGCCTCAGTGGTGGGCCGATGTGACATGTACTTTCTTATCCTTATGACCGTTGCACCTTGTTTGACCCACCCTGTCTTGTCTTGTCAGCTCTGTCAGAAACCTGGGGTTAAGTCTTGTCCGACAGCTGTAGAACGATCACGCCCGATCCACGTGGCTCCTCAAATCTCGCACCTGCTGATCTTCCTTCTATGCTTCGCGTCTATTTGTTTTTAGGTGCACCAAGGCTTAAGATGTTTCCACCTGGATCTGTGGATAATTTACACCAACATTTATGCCCCTTTTTTCGCTCATGTGGGAGACACGAGTGGAAGAACGTCATCCCAACTGCCCACGTCTTCGTCCATGCCGCAAATCCCGCCATGCAATGCCCCACTAACTGCACTTTATTACCTGTAACCGTCGGCGTCGGTTACAACTCTTCCCCTTTAAATAGCCCACTTCTTTTTCTCCTTATTCTTCTTTATCTTTTCTCTCTATGTTCCCTGCCGCTGCAACTTTTCTCCCAGATTCCTTCATCACTCTTTGCTTCTGATAACCCTAATTTTCTTGATTTTCTTCCTTCATCTTCTCCTCACCGATTACTATAGTAGCCGTTGTTACAGTATCGTCGCCTTATCTCTCTTCGTCGAGAACCAAGTTCTACATTATTTCCGTTAATGGCTTCTTCTCCCTCCATGACTGAGAGAAGGTCTGTTGATGATGTTTTTTCCGAGATTGATGCTTTTTCCCTTTCTTCACTGTTTTCTTACGAGAGTCCCTCCGAGTACGATGTTTGTGCCATGAAATCTATCTTTCCTGATGATTCTCCTTCTGTTTCGTGCAGGTCCGAGAGAAGGGTGAAAGATATTTCCGACGAGGAGTTCGTTCAGCAGCTGAAGGAAAAGTACGACCTTGGAAATTACGAAGTTACCCTAATCTCGGTCCAAAACAACCTTTTTAAGAAGTCCGATATGACGAAGCACGAGAAGTCGGCTGATTACGTGGTCATTACTCAGGTCAAACTGGATCTAGGCCTTCGTCTTCCCATGTACAACCCTGATAGCCCCTTTTATTACGAAGTTCTTTCCCAGCTCAAGCCCTCTCGTGCTTTGGCTCAGTGGACTGGCAATACTTTTCAAATTATGAACGAATGGAGGGATCTCCGAGATGGTCATGGTTCTACTGCCGAGTGGTCGACCTACAAGCCCGA
The DNA here is from genome assembly GCA_023529315.1 of Papaver bracteatum. NCBI lineage: Eukaryota > Viridiplantae > Streptophyta > Magnoliopsida > Ranunculales > Papaveraceae > Papaver > Papaver bracteatum. The sequence continues at coordinate 119,537 of JAJJWX010004534.1, forward strand.
GGACGCTCCAGAATATATCGTTTCCAATTTCCTTGTCAATTATCGAGCTGGTACTTCCACCTTAGGCGATCTTGATGGTTTTGCTGCTAGTCCTCATCGGGTCAGAACTATGCCCGAGGGTGTTGACAGGATGATGCTGGATGCCGATCCCATCGGCCAGGGTTCCAACAAGCGAGCCCGCCATTCTAATGATCCGATCTATCCCCGAGTTCCGCTTCTCGTCCGAGGCCCCATTCTACATGGTAGCTTCCCGTCGCCTACTTTTCCTGCCGAGCCCTATTCTTTTTGGGTATTTAATGATGACAAGGATGATAAGGTATGCGTTTTCTCCTTTGTTGTTGTTTGCTATCTTGTTAGACTCGGGCGTCAACTGGTCACTTGTTGTTGTTTGAAAATCTCAGGGCGATTCTACCAAGGGAGCCGGATCGTCTAAGAAAAGAGGTGCTGGCACAAGGGTTGAGGAAGACCAGTGGAAGGTAACAAACATGATGATTTTCTTATAAGTACATGTACTTGCCCCTGTTTTTTGCCTTCACATGTTCTGACGAGACACCTTGTGCAGAAACACCCTAGGCGCGATGATGGTGATGTTGACGAGGTTGACCCCCTTCGTCTTAGGAGTAATCCCCTCAGAGGTAAGCAAGTTGCTAAGCCACCACCGAAGAGGGCCCCAGTCATTAAACTTTCCGATGAAGATGAATTATGTGGTGAGAATATCTCGGGTGACAAAGGCGATGAGCAAGGTGTGGGAGACCAGCAGGAGCCCTTGGAGACGCCCGTCGTAGAGAAGGTTTTTACTGATATACCGGAAGAGCTGCTTCGCGTGCCCCAGACATCGAGGGGTCATCTTCTGGCGCTGCAATTTCATTCACCGTCTCTGGCCCTATCATGAATTCTTTGGGTGCGCTCACTTCACCCGATTTTGGAGCGTATACTGAGGAAGAGATGTTGAATGCGGTGCCCCTCTATGGCGATATCGCCCAGACTCTTGTCACAGTGGTGAGCGGCTCATTTTAGCATAGTGGTGCCCCCCCCTATGATTTCTGTTCTTATTGTCGCTTACCACTTACTCGCGTTTACTTGTGTTAGATCCTGAATCGGGTACGCTTAGATGCCGCCAGTCGACACAGAGAAAAGAAATTGTTAGAGTCTCTCCAACTCCATCTACAGAACGAAAGGAGACGCGCGCGCGAGCTAGAAATTAAACTCGCCGACGCCCATGGTATGCTAAAATTCTGCGACTCTTAACTTATGTTGATTGAGTTTATCGTGCCATCATCCTGAGTCGGGTATCCTTATTCTAGCCGAGGTAAATAGTGTAGGCTTAGACGCGTCTTCAGAGTTTAGGATCATGAAGAGGAAATGGGATATTGAGAAGGATTTGGTAGAGAATCTCCATCGAAGAATGGCAAACAAAGATGACAAAATAGATCGCCGGGATGGATAAATCGAAGAGCTCAAGGAGGCACTATAATAGTATCGTCAGTTTGAGTATGACCCAGCTGAGATAGATAATTTACGAGCTCATCTGGGCTCTTCCCAGCGCCTTGCTGCTGAACAAACTACTCTGGCCACGAACCTAGAGCAACGAGTAAAAACTTTGCAATTACAGAATTGAGACCTTCATGAAGATCGTCGACGAATATTAAGAGACAAAGATGTGGTGGAGTGAGCTAATAATGATCTGCTAGGCCGAGTGAGTGAGTTTGATAAAGTGAGGGACGAGCTAGATTGGAATATATCACATCTTGTTGTGCTCCAGGTGTCTCGCAATCAGTTAATGGAGGATTGGAGTGAGCATAAGAAATATTTCCCTAGTAACGAATTCAACGAACAACACTATAGCGAGTTAACCATGAAGTTATCCAAGGCCGAGGATGAGTTGTCCAAGTCGGTAGAGTCGCTTTAGTCGGTGTTTCCAGCCCTTTCAGGTCTCTTAGACGATGTGTTGGGGCCGCTCCTTAGATTTAGATTACGTCTTATTCTTGCAAAATTGTTAAATCGTGTTCGACGAATAATGTTCTGTCTTTGTGATTTTGTAGCCGAGCAAAAACGTTCTCAGGAGCTGGATCAGGAGGTCTGTCGATTGAAGCAGGTCGAGGTTGATTTGAGCTCCCAGCTAGCCGACACCAAGGGGAACATTTCTCATATTACCCAATAACTCGAGGATGAACGCGTCGCCCATGCGGACGAGATAGACGAGAAGGTCCAGACGGGTATTGAGATTTGGGTGGAGAACAAGAGGCGCGAGGTCGCACAGAAGAAGGCCGGAACTGTTCCTCCGAAGGATTGAACTCCTCTTTTGTAGTTCTGCATCACTAATTTGCCCCTTTCCGTCGGGTTGTAAATCGCTTTGAACACTTGTCCCCTTTTTTTATTTCTTCTACACTGCTTGCTTGTTTTTATGGGGGTGCTGCGTCGCCGACGTTGTTTGTTTTATTTCTGTTACATTCTTCGTTTCGTATGGTTACACGACATTTTATGTACTTTCTTACTAGACGCTTGACGCAATCGAATTATCCTTTGTTTCGCATGTTATTCCTGCAATTATTGTTCAAGTAAGTTAGTATTTTAATCATTTCTGTCGAACACACCCAACAAGGAGGGTCATCGGGCCCAATGCCATGTCCTGATTGGGGTATCTCATCACTATCTCTTTGGATTCAGTGGAAGGGTACCAGTCAACCTAGTTCTAGGCCCGATATTCCCGAGTGGTTATCGACCAACCAGTCTCGGGCAAGTGGACACGGCCACCTGCGATGGGGGCGACCTTTCAAATGTAAGTAGGACACCTAGCTGAGGAGACCTCGCGTCTCAACAACCTTTGGAACTGGTTTCCAACCACCAGAACCCTTAGGATACCTCGGCACTTTCACACTGCCACTTCCCCAAGTACGAATAGCCAGGCAACTGTAAGGCACCTCGGCACTTCCACACTAGCGTTGCCCCGAGTACGAATGCCCATTCGAGTGTAAGTCACCTCATCACTTCCACACTATCTTTGCCCCGAGTACGAATGACCATTCGAGTGTAAGTCACCTCGGCACTTCCACACTGGCATTGACCTGAGTACGAATGACCATTAGTCGCTCATGTCCTATCTCATACCCCTCACGGTTTCAAAGAGATAGGAGACATGTATGCTTACCGTTTTTCCGTGTCGCCCGTCAAGGATGGTAGAGTTTCAAAAACTTGATGTTCCATGGTTTGAGCTCTTTTGTTCCGTCGAGTCGGAGTAGTCGATACGATCCTTCGCCCGCCTTAGATTCAATTATATACGGGCCGCCCCATTTTAGTGCTAGCTTTCCACCCTTTTTGTCTCGCTCTCATTCGGCCAGAAATTTCAATACTTGTTCTCCTGGGTTAAATTCTCTTAGTCGAACTCGCTTGTTGTATTCTCGTTGTAACCTCCTTTGATAGTTTTCCATTTTTTGTAACGCCATCTCTCTTGTTTCTTCCAGATCGTCGAGTTTAGCCAAAATCAGATCGGACAAGACGTTTCGCCTCCAAGCTTCCGTTCTTGTGGTAGGGATCATGCCTTCTGTCGGTAATATCGCCTCGGTTCCGTAAGTAAGCATAAATGGAGAGAATCATGTAGCTTCCTTTCGTGTGGTTCTATATTCCCATAGGACGTTATATAGCTCCTCACACCAATTGCCATATTCCCCGTCCAATTTCTTCTTCATGTTATCGGTGATAGTCTTGTTAGTGATCTCGCCTTGCCCATTACTCTGGGGGTAAATCGGGGTATCTTTGCTCTTTATGATGTTGTAAGTGTTGAACATGAGATCAATGTTCTCGCCTTGAAGTTGCTTTCCATTATCCGAGACGATAGCTGCAGGGAACCCAAAGAGGCAAATGATATGTTCCCAAATAAATTTGAAAACGTCTTTGTCTCGGATGTGCCTAAGTGGATGTGCTTCTACCCATTTGGTAAAGTAATCCGTGGCTACGATAAAATACTTCCTTTGCCCGGTTCCTACATGTAAGGGTCCGACTATGTCTACCCCCCACTTTGCGAAAGGCCATGGGCTTATAACTGAGCTCAAAGGTACTCCAGGAGCATGTATTTTTTTTCCGAAATGCTGAAATTCTTCACAAGCTTTCGCCATTTGCTTCGCATCTTCGTTCATGTACACCCAGAAGTAACCCATTGTATTTGCCTTGGCCGATAAGCTTCTCACCGAGCTATGATTTCCGACCGCTCCATAATGTAATTCGTGAAGGATTATGTGGCCCTCCTCTTTAATCAGGCATCGTAGGAGGGGTCCCAAGTAAGACTTCCTATATAAAATCCCTTCCCGCAGCTCGTAGGCGCCCGACTTGCTTTTGATTTTGTTTATTTCGGGCCGAACCTTAGGTAGCTCACCCGTCTCTAAGTATTGATGTATTGGCTTTCTCCAATCGCCTTCTTTGTATCTCTCGGCTGTGTTAATGGCCACCTCGACCCGCATTTCAGGTGTTTCTGGGATAGACGGGATAAGAAGCCTTATGACACGTATGCCTTCGATTCTCAGGTCTACTAGCTGTGAGGCGATGTATGATAGAGCGTCCGAGTGCCTGTTATCTTTTCGTAAAATGTGGCGGAATCTAATGTTGGGTATTTGCTTGATGTAAAATTGAGCGATCTCCCAATACTTTTGCAGCACAGGATCATGTGTAGCGTATTGGCCCGTAATTTTCCGAATTACTAATTGTGAGTCGCTAGTCAAGCGGACCTCTTGCAGACCCATCTCCACAATTATTCGTAAGGCATGGATCACCGCTTCATACTCGGTGACATTGTTTGTTGCCTTGAATTCTAGTCTGAACAAATGCATGATCTTCCTCCCTTTTGGTGTGGTAAATACTAGCCCGAGGCCCAATCCATCTTTGTTTGACGCCCCATCGACGAAGACCTCCCATCGTGTAGGGCTATTGGCGGATAATAGGTCCGCTGGTTCCTCTTGTTCCTCCATCATTCCCGGTACACCTTCTACCTCATCCTCATCACTAAGGGGGAAATCCGCCAAGAAGTCGGCCACTACTTTCCCTTTTATCGCGGTCCTCGTCTCGTACACCACGTCATATTGTTTGATTATGGCTCCCCACTTGGAGATTCTTCCTGATCGTCCAGCACTATCCAACACTGCTTCAATAGGCGATTTGGTGAGCACCCATATTCGGTGAGCTTGAAAATATGTTCGGAGCTTAGAAGCAGCAAAAGCTAGAGCGAGTACCATCTGCTCCATTCTTGTATAGTTTCTCTCTGCCGGGCTTAATGTTTTACTAGTGAAATACACTGGATTCTCCACATTCCCCTCTGATTTTACTAGCACTGCACTAATGGCATAAGGTGTCGCCCCTAAGTATAGGGTGAGAATTTCTGATGGCTCGGGCCTCTGAAGAACCGGGAGGCTAGCTATATGTAACTTGATATTTTGAAAGGCCTCTTCGCTGGCGTCCGTCCATTGGAATTTTTCTCCTTTCTTCAAGTTGTCATAAAAGGCCTTGCATTTTTCCGATGACCGTGATACAAATCTCCCCAATGCTGCTATGCAACCATTTAGTTTCTGCACGTCTTTTACCATCGCGGGAGATGGAATTTCAAGGACTGCCCGGACCTTCTCGGGATCCGCTTCTATTCCTCTAGGGGTGATGATATACCCCAAGAATTTCCATGATGTGACCCAAAAGTCGCACTTGGCGGGGTTAATCTTCATCTTGTGTTTCCTCATTGTCTGAAAAATCTCCTGAAGGTCTCGGACATGGTCCTTAGCGCGACGACTCTTGACTAACATGTCGTCCACGTAGACTTCTATGGTGTCGTGAATATTATCTTCAAACATGTCGCCTACCAATCTCTGGTATGTTGCCCCCGCATTTTTAAGTCCGAATGGAATTTTGGTATAACAATACAATCCCCTTGGTGTGAAGAAAGAAGTATGCTCCTGGTCCTCGTGCGCCAATGGTATTTGGTTATAGTCCATATATCCATCCATTAAGGTCATCGCCTCGTATCCGACTATCGATTCTACTAGCTGATCTATGCTGGGGAGGGGGAAACTGTCCTTCGGGAAAGAATTGTTCAAGTCGCTGAAATCAATACATATTCTGACCCCTCCTTTCGTTTTTGGCACCACGACCATGTTAGATATCCACTGTGGGTAGTAAGATTTCCTTATTATTCCGGATTCCTGTAGATTCTTCATCTCGGCCTCCACTGCTGCCTGTAATTCTAGTGCGATGCGCCTCATTTTTTGTCTAACTGGTTTGAACTTTGGATCAATCTTTAAGTGGTGACAGCAGACCTTCGGGTCAATTCCCTCCAAATCGCGCAATGATGGTATTTATCAATGATGTTGTAGTAGTAAAAGGTTCGTGAGACTTGTGAAAGCAAAGAATTTTAGATTTAATAAAACTAAGATAAGATAAAAATATATATACAAAATTGTCACAAGATGAAGAGATAACCGAGACTCAGAATTCCACCAGACTTCAATTTCATGCGGTTCAAATACCAATTCTAAACAATAATAGCTCATAATATAAAGTTGCATTGACTCTCATTCATTGCCTAAAGTAGATTTCGAGAGTAATGGATGTAAATGTAAAGCATGGGATATCAAAACATTTAAGCAAGCATAACCCATCAATTGAAATGACAACCATTCAAAGATAATCATAATTCATTTAAATAATTGTGCAATTAGTCATAAAAAGAATTAATATAATTACCGCATTAGTGAAATTCGGCTTCCTTCATCGCCCCGGAGGATGGGTCTAGCACATCATGTTGGAAACACGCTCAAAAATCATTATTATTTCTCAAAGGAGGTGTACAAATGATGGAATGAAGAGAAAATGATGAAAACCAGGTTTGTAACAGTTATACTTGTTACAAACGCGGCTGTTACAAAGAACGATAGATAAAATCTGTTTATGTACAACTACGACCCTAAACCAACTGTCGTTTCTACTGTAGTATTAACGACTGCTTTTGGGGGTCAATGTTCTTCGTTCTCCTCCTCATCCAGCAGCAGAAAAGAATTTTCTGCAGCTTTTTTTTCTGCTCTACAGCGTCCCCGAACTCCCCATCCTTCTCATAACCCTCAGCACCGTTTATATACTTGACAGGGGCAAAATATCAGTGAAAGTCTCCAAATTCTCTCATAGAAAAGCCATTACTCGGGAATAATATATTTTCATATTTACGGGATTCTTTCCTTCTTTATCTCTTTCTTGCGTTGCATGTAGGATAACACACTCCTAACAGACCACAACACGTACTAGAAACGCTGTAGACTGAGTAACATTCACTGCAATCACACGAAATCTCGCGTATTTCTCCTCCCGCAACCGTGCTGCTCTGGTTTTCTTCACTCGGAAATTCCAGCCAATTCTAACCGATTCCAAAGCCCATACCAAGCCTGTTAAGATCAATCAAGTCTAACCATGAAGTTTCAGCCAATGAATCTCACTGAAACGCCTTCAAAATACAAACCCTAAATCTGTTTTCTGAAGAACTCCTTTTTCCCGCAAAAACTGAATTTGAATGGTAGGGATGGTGTGCCCCGATCCAAAAGTCGGGTGCCTTTATCAACTTGGGGTGCCTGGGGTGCCCTTATCCAAAGCGAGGGTTCCTTTATCACTTTTCTCCCGGGGGTCCAAAAAAACACTTTTCGAGCAACTTTTTCTACACAAGTGTATTCCTCCAAAAACACCTAAACAAACATAAAAACACCAAAATTAGTACAAAAATCGAGACTAACAATAGAGACATTGAGGACAATTCAGACACAAAAATGTGTCTATCACGCACCTCCCAGGAAAATGCGTCTAAGTTTTCCCTTAATACCGCCGTGAGTTGACTTGATTGTTCGTCCGATAACAATGTCCCGATCCTTACTACCTTTGGCGCCTCTACCGTCCCCAAGTTTACTTCCCGAGTCGGTTCGACCGTCGAAAAACTTGATTTGTTCTCCCGGAAGATAGCCGCTTCCTTTGATTGCTATAAAGGGTCCTTCTCTTGGGTCTCATACGCTATGACCACTTGTGAAATCACCTCTTCCAATTCCTTTGCAGCTTTTACTTCCTCGGCTTTACTCTTCTCTCGCCTTTGCCGAGCTCTCCGATCCTCATTAATTTTTGCATCTACTTGCATACATTGCCGTGCTGCTTGGGAATCGCCCATAACTTCAGCTATTCCCTTGCAGGTCGGGAACCTTAATCTCTGGTGGTATGCCGATGCTACCCCTTTAATTCCAGCGATCCATGGCCGCTCGATAATCGCTTCATAAGGTGAGGCGACGTCGACCACACAAAAGGTAGTTAGTGTATCGAGGAAGCCTTCACCGTCCGAGACCCTTAGGGATATCTCGCCCCTGGGGATAGTTATTGTGACATTGAAGCCGTAGATGCGATACGTTGATGGGACGAGCATGTCATATGATAGTTTCATTCTTCTGAACGTGTCGTAGAATAACACCTCGACTGAGCTTCCGCTATCCACAAGAATCCTTCTTTCTCCCAAATTTTCGATCAGTAAGGTGATGACCAATGGGTCACTGTGTGCTTGTCCATTCGCTGGGACATCCTTGGCCGAGAAAGAAATGGGTTGCACCATCCAAGGTTCCATAGGTGGGGCCTTAGCTACGCTAAATATTTCCTTTCCATCCCGATCCCTTTTATGGATCCTAGAAGTAATTAATGGGCCGAGAGTGTAGTCTTGAATAGCCGAGTGTGAAATGGTTCTCACGAACTGAGTTGTTCTATCGATGCGGACTTGATGAACTTGTGCATCAGGTTTTGCTATCGTCTGTGGTGGGTGCCGGACAAATTTCCTCAAATACCCATCTCGGGTGAGATGCTTAATGATATCTTTTACTTCTCGACATTTGTTGGTGGAATGGCCCCTATACTGATGGTAGTGACAGTATTCGGGGTGCTCCCTGGTCTCTTGGAACTGAACTCCCCTCGACGCTGGGTAGTTGATATCGTTTCTATTATCGACTTCCTTGAATACCTCCTCCAAAGGAGCATTTAGGGGGGTATACGATCGGGCTTCCTTCCTCGGCTTCTTCCCTATAGCGATCCACTCTCTCTTTTCACTGCTTCTCGGGGGGTGGATCCGATCTCTTTTCTGGTCGCCTAATAGGGTCGTTTGTGACCGCTTTAGCTTCAATACCCGCTTCAGCACTAGATTCCTCTATCTCTTGACTCGGCCTGAATTTCTTCCAAAGAGATGTAATGCTCCTGCATTTTTCTCATCTCCTTTAAGGTTTTCGGTTTCTCGGAGAACATGGCTATCCATATGGGGTCCGATCTCCCTAACGCGTTTTCAAACCCAAAGATGGCCTGATCCACCGGCACCTTCCCAATGTCAGTACATAGATTCCTCCACCTATCGGTCAGGGTTCTTAAGGGCTCCCTGAATCTTCGTGCGAGGGTAAACAACTTGTTTAATCTAGGCCGAGGTCGACTGTTGTGCATGTAGGTCTCAAGGAAGGCTTTTACTAACATCTCATACCCATTAATCGACCCAGGTGGAAGCGAATAGAACCAGTCTCGTGCCTCGCCCTCTAGGCTAGCTGGAAAGAATTTACACATGACTACCGGGTTGTTATTCCATTGGATTAGCGACATGGTATACATCTTCAGATGCTCTATCGCATCTCCTGTTCCGTCGAACCTAGAAGGAAATATAGGTAATGTACACTTTGGTGGGAACGGCATATGTTCGAGTTCTTGAGAGAAGGGCGTCTTCTCGGCTTCGCTCATGATTTTTGCCAATTTGTTCTCTTCGCCTCCGCCCGAGAGATCTTTGATTTTTGCCTCCAATTCCTTAAATTTAGCCTCTGTCGCTCGATCTTTTCGCCCATCTCTACCTAGCCTATCCTCATCAGTGGACGAGTCCTCGGGTGGCCCATATCTTTGCGTGGGGGGTACCGGAGGCGATGGTGGATGTCCTGATCGGCCGGACTGATTAGGGTTACTCGGCCCCATCATAGGTGGCGCGTGACCTGATCGGTCATGGTAAATCGATGTTCCTCGACTGGACGAGCCTCTTGATCTGGTTCTCTGATTTCTCAACTGATAGTTCTCATATTCCAAAGCGAGGTTCCGTTGCTGGAGCTCTCTTAGTGCCGCTTCTTGTCTCCTTTGACTCTCCAAAATGGCCAATAATGTTGGGTCCGTGCTTTCATGACTAGAATGCCAATTTGGGTTGTGTATCCGAGGCTGTAATGGTACAGAAGGGGGTGGTGGGTATATTACCGGACCGGTTACATGGCCAACCATGTGAACAAGTGTTCGGCCGATATTTCTAGTTGTTCCTCGTCCCAGCTGAATCTGCCTGAGATGCTCTTTCTCTTTCGCTAGGGATTCCTGGTACTCTACTTGCTGCCTCGCTCTTTGCCTCTGGGATTGTGCTGCAAGCGCTACCTCATCGTCATCGGTGTCTGAAGCTGTGAGCCCATCAACTTGTTCAACTCTTCTCTGAGTCAAAATAACTTGGTCCAAGGGTAGAGTGTTATCGTCTCGCCCCAGATCGACCTCCTCGTCGACAATTGGCATTCCTCGCGCAGCTGCGTGAGATTCCTCGGGTGGTGGTTGTCGACTGCCTTCTTGCATCGGCCCAGTTACCCCTGCCTGCATGCTGCTGCTAGTTACTGTACGATTCCTCAACATCCTTCTCGTTCCTGAAGTGCTAGCCATCGGGTACTTCGCGTAGTCAGCCGAGTATCGCCCCAACCTACGTCAGCAAATACAAAGAACACCTTACTTTAACCTGACTTTTGGAACATAAGTTCAAACAAAAGACCAAAAAGTTCGACTGACACCACAGTTACTACTACGCATGCTCTTGTTGACACAAAATTTCTTCCTATTACTCAGGTGGGTCCACCTATCTATCCTGTTTTGGTCCTACGCCGAATCTGCGTCAGTTTTTTCTCATTCGTCCTTATCTCTCCGTACGACGTCTCTTTCAGTACCCGACCTATGTATTTAAGTTAGTTTGTCCTTTGTTCTACATGCTATAAATCATTGAACTTATGCACATGATGCTTAAATGGTACGGCACACAACCCCCATATTCAAACTAAGTTTGTACTAGCTCTACTTTCTCAAGACCTAATCATGACCTTTCCGACAACTTATGTTACACCGCCGGAAAAATCTCTAATCGGTTAGCATCCTAACACACTAGGAGATACCTAAAACATGTACTCTTGGTAAATCTAAACACTCAACTCCATTCCGTAGCTAGAGAACGACTTGCTTGACGTTACATATCACTCAACTATCGGAAACAAACAGTCGTCCTTTCAACAGATTCTTCATCTAGCTTCTAACCCGAACTGTTAGTCGCTGGTGAGCTTATGAAGATTCTTTGCTGATCGAACTGTTGACTGGCGAAGAAAATACGAGAACTGTTACTTTCGAAGACACTACAACTGTTCTATATTTACATGCACATCAAATGACTCAAAGCAAACATTATTTCGGCCAACAGAGTTCATCGTAGCTTCAACTACAACACGTTAGCGTGTATTTAGGAGCTTTTGATCGTCTCTGAAGGTTTTCACGGCAAGGTATCCGGAGATCTTAGTCGGATCCCCTTGGTCGGTGCAAGAATGTAGATGCATTTTACTACCAACTACATCCAAAGGATAGAAAGCTTCTACTCAAGTCAAATGAAAGTAAGCACTCAACAATGAACATAAGATATACGTGGTTCGGTATGATTACCTACGTCCACGGGGGTGAAAGGGTGAATCTTATTACTTCAAAGTGTTACAAAGGTGTTGCTCTTAGTCGGATTTCCTTACAAAGATGAACTTACTTCTCACTTTCTTCTCCTTGGTGTAAACTCGAGTTTCCCTCTCTCTACCAAAATTACAACCTACCTCTCTTGGATACAAGTCACTCTATTTATATGAGAAGTTCCATACAACCAAGTTAGGGTGTGGGTCATGTTACATCTATTATGAGGTTCTGTGATCGGGCCTTCTTACGTCGCCCCTTCTTCTATGCGCATGGCCGATGCATCTTGATTCCTTCGTCTGTCCCTTGTCCGAGCCGACCTCTTCTGGTGTTCTTTTGACACGGTGTCGCCTGTATTGTCTGTCGCCTCAGTGGTGGGCCGATGTGACACGTACTTTATTATCCTTATGACCGTTGCACCTCGTTTGACCCACCCTGTCTTGTCTTGTCAGCTTTGTCAGAAACCTGGGTTAAGTCTTGTCCGACAGCTGTAGAACAAACACGCCCGATCCACGTGGCTCCTCAAATCTCGCGCATGTTGATCTTCCTTCTATGCTTCGCGTCTCTTCGTTTTTAGGTGCACCAAGGCTTAAGATGTTGCCACCTGGATCTGTGGATAATTTACACCTACACCTATCAAATTATGCATATTTCTTATATTTTTTATAATCAACTAAAAGGATAATTTTAGAAATATCTTCTTGTTTAGTGATATAGGTCACTTATTAGTGGGACAAAATCTAAAATCAAATAGGTCACTTAATAGTGGGACGGAGGGAGTAGATTACTAAAATAGTTTATTTTTAAGAGGATAAGCTTTATATATAAGAGGAGGGGTATATTTATAATGTGATAGGGGTATTTTTGAAGGGTTCAAAAATTAAGGGTATTTAATTAATATACCCAATTAGATTTGGATTATTTGTTTTTCTATCTTCCAAAGTGAAGCTCTCTCTATCAATATTGGGGGACAAATGGCATGTTGGAAGAGAAAAGAGGGTTGGTGGATCGAAGAGAATTAGGGGATAATTATCCCATGGTCTTATCCGGATTCTCTCTCCGCTATTTGTTACTTGGAGCTCCATAAGCAAATTTATCGGTGTGTTCCCTTAATTAGGATGAGGTAATTTCATAAATATTTTTAATTTTTAATTTTGTTGTTATTGTTGTTGAAAAAAGAGGATATCCTCGTATCATTGATAAAGCATTTCCTTGTTCTTTGTTAGGAGGTTTCGAATTTTAGTTATATATTCATTCCAACTTTACAAGTTCAGTTAGATTAATAAAGCATTTGTAAGCAACTCTAATGTGGCTATTTAGTGTGTGATATAATAAAAAATATTCATGTAGTTCCTTCTTCTTGTTGAATAAACAATAATCACTTTATAAAGATGGGCCACATACTGACCACATCTTAGACAGGGAGATTCCTCTTCCCCGTGTTTTTCTTTTCTTTTTTGTTTTTATATTTCTGACGAGGAGATTGGAGTATTAGCTCTTGACATTCACATGAGTAAGAGGTTTGTTTTTTGTGATTAGTGTATGATTCCATTTTGAACAGAGAATCAGTATCACATATAAAGCCCAAAACGATCAAACTTTTAAATTTACTGAAAAGCTACTATATTTTTGAAATCAACTGCTTCAATTAGTATAAGAGATTAAGTTACATAAAAAGGTGATATGAATTAAGATCTATAAAAAATATCCATCTATTGCGAAGTTTTCCATATACAAAATCTTTCCTTTTCACCTCAATTCTGATCTAGAGCTTTTGTCTACATAAATTGATTTTCTTAATTAATCTTTATTGACCAGTGATAAATCTCAATCATATCCCTTATCCACTAATTTAATTAAAGTAAATTCTCAATGATTGGGATGATTGATAATGATAAACGATGAAGAACCATCGCGACCCTTCTACTAAATTAATCGAATTCGATGAAGAAAACTCTCCGTTTGGATTTTCTGATGGAACTTTTTTTTTTCTTTTGTTTCGAATTAAGTTCTTGGAAACTATTTCCCATAATGGAGTGAACTATCAAGAAAAGCAATATAGAAAAAAATATTTAATTTAATATTTTTGGATATCCATTTAGTTGTCGCAACAATGTTTCATGTGTGTAAGTGTTTTTGGGATATAAACATTTTTGGGAAAATCGGCTTTAAAAAGTGTTAAAGGCACTCAGATAAATTACTAAAGGAACACCTACTTTGAATATGTGCACTCCATCTTCTTCATTTACAAAATTTTGGTGGGAACAACATTTAGTCAACTGCGTGATTTTTCGGGAGAGATTTGGACAAGATTATCTGGATTTATTCACGGATTTGGTTTGTTTTGGGAATGTTGGTAATTAATGCAGAACTGAGAAAGGAGGAAGGCTTTTATGATTTTCTTTAAAACAAGGAACTGAGAATATCTTAGGGATTCGCCATAGAACGAAGAAACTGCGTGGAAGATAATCTCTCTAGGATTTGTAACTTTCAAATATGAAGATTTTGGAGTGTAACAGAAGACGCGTAAAAATTTGGTAGAAATACTTTCCGTAACTTTCTGTGGAAGAAAAGAAGGATATATTTCGAAGTTAGTTCAAAGATTATTGGAGAGATACTCACCCGTTGTGTATAAATAAGAGTTATGAGAGCAACAAAGAGGATATGGACTGTTAGGGGAGAACATGGAGTGAAATCAGAGGTTGCAGAGAAATTTCTCTACACTCGCGAAGAAGAAGAACAGAAGACGACAGTCATTAATAAACCGTCGCAGATTTACAGCAATAGAAGATTGTCACTATTTACAATCTTATTTTCTTCTGTAGCCTTTCATATAAATGTCGTTGTTTCCCTGAATTAATCTTTTTTTCTTCTTTTCAACACTTTTTGAGATATATATTCATCATTTGAAAGAGTGTTTGACATGATGAGCTAATTTCCATCACCTGGACAACAGAAGAATCCATATTTCACACTCAAGTGGTGACTATAATTAATTCTAGTGACTTTTTGTAATTGAATTTAATTGAACACCTTGATCTCCGTAAGTATGAAGGTTTCTTGAGTGAAAGAGTGGGAAAGTGGGAGATCGTGGTGAAACCAGTTCCAGGTCATGTGGAGACTTAGTTAACCGTCCACCCACTACTTTGTTAACTCCTTCAACCGCTTGCACAACTTAATCACATCGCTCATCATGGATGAACACACGTGCCGTAGGCCTCCAGACCAAAACCCTAAATAATATCCCCCCATGTGACATGATTGATGTCTCACGAATGTGTAATCTGCAAGGCAGACGTGTATTTGGTTAGTCAGTCGTTGACTTGATTAGACAGTGAGTCTAAGTTTTGTTGAATTGAGCATGAGTGACGAATGCTCAGTGATTTATGGATTGAACATGCCATACGTACAGTTCTTATGTTGATATTGCTCATCTAAGAAATATTATAAATTCGAGCAACTGGGCAAGTATTGCTCGATTCGAAGAATTACTGAATATTGATAGTTGGAGAAATACTCGAGCAACTGAGCAAGTATTGCTCAATTCGACGAATTACTGAATATTGATAGTTGGATCAATATTCGAGCAACTGAGCAAGTATTGCTCAATTCGACGAATTACTGAATATTGATAGCTTGATCAATATTCGAGCAACTGATCAAGTATTGATTCGACGGATTAATGAATATTGATAAATTACTGAACATTAATAGATTAATCAATATCCGTGCAACTGAGCAAGTATTGCTCGATTCGATGAATTATTAATAACATGACCCAATAAAATAATAATTAAAATATCGGTAGTCTACCAAATATTATATAATTAATCTGGATGTCGATTACTGGATCAACATAAAATTATTAGTGTTTGAGCTTGCTCAGAATGATGATTTGTGGAGCGTTTGTTCGAAACCCTAATTTTTGATCAATTGATGAATTTTTGAAAATAGTTCATGAGTGAGAGAGGGACCGACAACTTGGGACTCGATTCAGCGTGTACCAGGGTCCTTGGTTGACCGGTTGGTGAAAGAATGATCAAATGTTGGTGTTGATAATTTATTAAAATAACGCCCGCATGAGCATTAGGTGATGAAACCTAATTATGGAGAAGTGAGGGACCATCCAGGATGGCATAGAACCGGCCCTTGGTGGTGTGGGATCATTTGTTGGTCGATTGAGCAAATTACAAGTTGGTTGCAAAGAGTTTGGACCCAATATGAGTAATTAAGCAAATTAGGTCAAAATTATAAGAATGTGTGGGACCGGATCCTTGAAATCCTTAGGGTAGGCCTTGGTCGGTCAAGAAAGCATGCCCGTGTCATCACAATGTCCGTGTCTCAGTCCTGAGAGTTTTGGTATTTTCTGGTGTGCGTTTGAGCAATATCTTGGATTTTCAGAAGAGTTTGATCTTTGACTGAAATTCTTGATTTTGCTCGAATGAGCATGTAGGACTTTACTTGATTAATATTTCGAGAATATTAAAAATAATAATATTTTAATGCCGTGAGTAGCCTAGCCGGTCATGTGACCATTCGACTGTTTGGCGTTTTCATGGTTTGAGCAATATTTGAGAAAATATGAAGAAACCATGATTTTTGCTCAAGCGGAGGAGTTTCATGAGATGAGGGAAATAATAATTATGAAAACAAGGGATTGCGAGGTGTGGGACCGGCCAAGGCTATGGCATGGCCGGCCGGCTAGGTAGCCCGGTCCCATGACACTTTGCCTATTTTATTATTTTTTCATGAAACCGTGAGTTTTGCTCAAACTAGGAAAGTTGCTTGAATGAAGGAGTTTTCATGAGTTCATGAAAATAAAATAAGAAAAATAAAGGAAGAGGCGTGTGTGTGTGGGGGTGGGGGTGGCATGGACGTACGGTGGGCCCGGTCCCTAGGCGCCTATTTTCTAATTTTTTTTATTATTTTTCTCTCTCCTATTTTGTGTATGATTTCTCGTTTGTCCATATTTTCGAATGCTCGTTCGTGCATCATCGTTGAGTATACTTGCACCATTTTATTGGGGCTTACTCGGTGATAGTCAGATGCCCGATTGTTGGATATTTAATACTAATTCATGAAATTCAGCGGAGAATGACTCATGAAACGAAGTAATAAATGAATTGTGTATCTATTACTAATCCATGAATCCAGTCGGGGAATTCAAGGAACAGAGTAATGAGATAAGATGGTTATCTATTACTAATCCATGTAATCATCCGGGGATAGCCATGGAATGGAGTAATGAGATATAATTGATTATTTTCTAGGAATTCAATGGAGAATGTCACGGTAGAATTAATCTATTGTAGAATCGAGATATGAGATAGTTGAAGCATCACACTCCTTATGAAAGGTGTAAAGTCAGGAAACAACGTGCATCGTTGGTGTCCTGAATGCGTTTAGCCCCCTCAATAAGCAATTATGTAGGAGAGCCGCCTGAATCTATACACGGTCTCTCTACATAGTCAGGGAACAACGAGTATCGCCGACGTCCTTAAGGAGTTAAGCCCTCTCAATAAAAAATTATGTAGGAGGACCGCCCAATCGTTCTTCTATTTAGAGGTGGGTCTCTCTATGTAGTAAGGGAACTACGAGTATCGCCGACGTCCTGAATACGTTAAGCACTCTCAACAAACAATTATGTAAGAGGACCGCCCAATTATGTTATTCTACATAGAGGTCACGATGAAATGTGTAGCATCGAACGCTCAGCTAGTGGGAGGCCTTTCGAGAAACATATTCATCATGGCTTTGAGAGGAACTCGATCAGAGATCGTGAAATAGTTCACGGATCATAAAATATGAATCCTCACATGTGTTCCTGAAGCCGGGTCAGAAACATGCAGTATCATGATTTTACGATTTCGATCTTTGTCGAAAATCCACCATCAACACCAACATATTTTCCAAATTTGTATAATGGGAAAAAGATGGTTGAACAACACCAGGCGATTGAAAAGAACTCGGTCCTCCAACCGTATAAGCGGTTGGTTGTTGTTGTGGTGGTGTAACAGTGTAGTAAGGATCATTTAAGTTGAAGGGTGAGAATGATGACGAAATACGCCTGGCATCCAGGTAATATACTTGAGAACTGGGTATCTCCCACCACTGAATCATTCTCGTTCCATGATCCATTGCTCCTGGTAGAACCGAAGGACTTTGAATGCTTCCCAGGATCTACACTTGGACTCAACCCAAATATTGTGTCCGTCTGCCATTTCCTACATACACCCAAGTGTGCAAACCATTTGCCGAACAAGCCAATACATCACGTCAAGTTGTCTTTTCAAAGCTTCATTAGAAGAATTCACACCGTGTTAAGGATAATCACGTTCCATAGCTTGGGAAACAATAAGGATTGTGATTGGATCACCTTATGAAGTAAGACTTGGCATTTCCCAACGAATTTCGGGAAAATTTGACGAATATGATGAAGAACTTGCATTCGTGGTGGGGTAAGTCATAAAGCATGGATCTTCCGGAGAAGGATGGCTAGGAACGCTGTTTGTATCAAGACCCATGCGTGATAACCCTGGGAAATCAAAGCCATGGACGTGCATGTTGTGTGTATCATTGACAGGCTTTGCAAATGGCACTATTTGACATATTTCCCTTCGTTAATATCCACCCGTATGTTTAGTTCACACCTCACACACGACGTCATTCTCTCGCGATCGAAATCTATTGCAGAGGTTTGCATCTGTTGCGGAGGGTTAATTGCAATTGCATAAGTCTCACGTAATTGGTACACCAGTCTTTCTCCCAGGTACCAAACCCCTATATCCAATTCTGGAGTGTAAAAAACAACTCTACGCAGAGAATAATCAAGAATAATATCTTGTACATCTTGACGGCGATACTCAGGATAATCTACGTAAGGGTGAACAAAAAAATTCTCGTGGCTCCGAGTCATTTGTTGATACCTCTGAAAAAATTGGAAACCGCGCTATCGCTCCCAGTGTCCTTCGCCCAGTTGCTCGTGTAGTACATGTCCACAATTGGAAGTCTATGGGTACTGTCTTTAAGAATTGGATCACCAACACGGAAGTAGGTATACCACCAATACTGCAAACTACTCCATAATTTATTACTTTGTTTTATCTACATTTGGTCGTAAAAATTCTTTAAATTTAGAAAATAATACTTTAGATATTTATCTCTATTGTGCCCCAGAACTAGTGAAGTTAGATATACCTATGGACGCTTGATCCAGACCACAATACATTTTTGCTAAAATTGCAAACCCCCATTCATAAAGTGCTACTTTTTTCAAGATCTTCTAACGCTTCAATCCAACCAACATGATAAATAGTAGTTGATTTTTGGAAAGAACATCCGACACATTAACCATAAAATAAATACCCTTTCGAGTTCAGGATAGTCAGCTATAAATTTTGAGTCTTTATTGTACGTAAGGAAATGCTTCAACGCTGAACAATGTATTCCACCTCCTTTCAAATCTTTATGATCTACACGTACTTGTAATTCTATAAACGAGAGAAAGAGCGTCTGCCATTTATTATTCGATTCATTTTGGTTGAATGGTACATGCTCTCTCTCACAATCAAGTTATTTCTCTTATATTCAATCAGGCTCACAAATTCCTATTTGTTTGAGTGTAGATTGAATCGAGAAATTAAAATATAACTTTTTGATATACTTTTATTAAGATTGAGTCTGACTGTCTAGTTGATTCTCTTAAAAGTATATTGGAGTTAGTCTGTACTGATTGCTAAGCGAAATATTGGGTTTGGCCCTAGTTGTTCGGTACTCTCCATTGTGAGAGAGAAGAAGGTTCTCAGAAATTGTCCTTAGATCTAAAGCAATTGAATTGACAGACAAGAATTGCTACCGATAGCATGACTTAGACTACTGCTTTATGATTTAAAAAATTATATAAGGTATGCCTCCTAAAATATTCTTTTCCGAAAATCAAATAAAACAAATAAATAATGAGAAATCTAATTGAAATATTCCTCGGTCGACATATTTTGACATGTAATTGAAATATCACGTGCCGGGTGTTACTTTCCTTCAAAAAAAAAAAAACGTGTCAGGTGTCCATAATGAGAAATGTACCCTGTAAAATACATTTTTGCGCTTAAATTTTGGATCCAAGATTCCAGATACAATTATTATGGGAGCTTAAATTTTGCATCTAAAATCTATTGGCGCTTCAATTTGTGCAAACCGAACTTCCCTCCCACTCTACCCGCCCAAAATTTCACCACGTATTAAAAATATCTTCTTTTATGCCACGTCTAGAAGAAAATCCCTTAAAACTTCTCATTTATCTCTCACACGTCTCAACGTGTTGTGTGTTCTGCGTTCTGCCTCAAGAAAATACCTCAAAACTCTCGTACTCCCAAATTAGGGTTTTCCCGAAGATAACACTCTTTCTCAAATGGGTTCTCCATCTGTATTTCTCATTTTCTCTACATCAAATAGGTAAAAAAAGTATTTCTTCGCTTCTGTTTCCAAAGTTGGTTCTCGTTTTCATCGATCTTTCTCCTTTTCGCCATTTCTGTTTTTGACGTTACTCTCCATCATAGTTGGGAAGTATGGTAATCGATTTTAGTTTGGTCTTTATTTTCCTTTGATTTTAGGGGTTTTAGTTTTTTAGTTCTTCAAAAAATTTAGGGGTTTTCTTTAGGGATTTTGGGGTTTGTAATTGTTTCATCTAATTCAATGTATCCAGTTTCTGATTCGGTGGATATCTTTTCTTTTTAGGTTTTCATTAATTCTGTGAGTTATCGTTGAATAATTTTATTTTAGTATAATTTTGTATGCTTTGTATCATGTTTTTCTTTGCTGTTTCATATATGATAGTATGTATGTTTTTGTTTCAAATCCGCAGCAGTGATCGTAATTTCTTTATATGTGACTTTGCCTGGGTTTCAACTGGTTAAGGTTAAAGTAGATGAGCTTGTAAAAAAGATTGTATTTGATCTTTTTTGTTATTTTAGTTAGGGGTTTTATTTGATAGAAGAAATTTATCTGCATCTCAAAGGATTTGGATAATTTGGAATGTTGTGGTCATCTTAAAACAATTTTCTGGAGTTGGGTTTACTGAAAATGTTATAATAAAGAAATTTATTTTCTTTGTTTGCCTAAACCTTCAGATTGTTTAGTGTTTACTTTAATCAATATTGGTACAGATGATATAGCTGCATTATGCATCGAATTCAACGTCCCAATAGTTAAAGTAGATTATTACACAATTATATTCTGTTATATGAAGTAAAAATTGATCTGATTTTGAAAAATGATTTTGAATGAAGTGTATATAGCAGAACCGTGTAATTATTCATGATCTTATCAATGCATGAAAGAGATTAAGTTTCAGTACATGTCGTCTAAAGTTTATGAAAACCTGCTCTAAATTTGATGATTAATCTCATCTTTTGCTTTGATGATTTGCAGAAGCTTATGAGGCACTATCGGGATGGGTATATCACAATAATGGGATGTCATGAATTGGACTCCAGATGGTTGTGATAGTATATTACTAAATTACTTCATTAGTTGATTTTTTTTCCCTCTTTGTATATCTAATTGTTGATCAATGTATATATTTGACAGGATGTTGTTATTATTTATAACTTTCAGCCATACCTTCATGTCCAAGCACCATGATTCACATTGGGATGGTCATGGTCAATGAAATTTTTCATTTGGTGTACGGTGGAAGCACAAACAACTGAAGAATGACTCAAGCATTAAGTAAATTCTTTGCTAATTAAAATTTGTGATAAGTTGGATAATTTTTCTGGTTTATACTTGATATAATAATCTATTTCCAACCAATTAGTGTTGAAACTATTCCATGCTTTGATAATAAAACAATGAGAATCTGGCTTTTATCTCATGGGTTTCATTTTTGCAGTGATATGGAGCATTATGTCTACCTATTTATTCCCAGTTCCTCTTTCAGAAGACACCAACTTGTACTTGTGGCTATCAAAATAATATTACTCAACGAGGAAGTTGTGTCGGGTGAGTTCTCTGAAAATTCCTCTATGTGCTCCCTTACACCATTTTTTCTTTAACTCTTCTTAAGATTGCTTTCCATCTGAGTTTGACGTGTTTATTTCTTATGTTTTTTTATGGAAGGGGAGCTGCGTAATATTTAGCTTATCCTGTTACATGTCATGCCAGTAAAAATTCCTTTTCACGGCTAGTTCAGTGCACAACCCATGTGTACTTTCCAGGTTCATTTGCATGTCAAGCTAAACTGCAAACATTAGTGGAGAGTGAAGATCACAATCACAAATTTCAATTATTTAATGAACTACATGTGGAACAGGGTTGTTCAGCATCATAATTCGCATAAAATCACACAGATTTTCAATTTGAGTTGGAAGCTTTTTACTCCGTGTGAGTACTACATCTTTTTTACTCCTTGTGCTCCTATAAGTAAGTATATTACTACATCTTCACAATATTGTTACTTATTTTTATTTTATTTTTTTAAACTGTACCATGGATAGTTGGATACAAACATAAAATCCTTGTTGCTCTGTCTTTGATGTTACAGATGGCACAACGAGATGTGGGGGTTGAATTTTATAATAATTTGCTTATGGAAGTTGGACCTCTAGGAAATGTACAATCAGAGAAAGGTATACAAAGAGTTCAGTTGTTGAGTATTGGTTCTTGATCCAGCTGTTGCTGCATCTTCAAAAATCCGGAAGCCAGTTAAATTATAGATACAGGTGTTAGAAGTATTGTCTCTTTAATAGCTTCTACACAAGTGAGCAGTTAGAAGTTGTTAGTCCATTGTTTTGTTCATGTGTATTTTTTTCTCATAATTTTATTTAACAATGAATTAATAAGAGATTGGAGAGTTGTATTGGATGGTAAAAACTATTTATATAAATGAAAATATTTTTCACTGGATCTTTTCGAGACGAACTCAATTTGTGTGCAAAAACATAATATCATGACAATCTTTCTCTTTACATAAATAAAGTATTTTGGAAAAGATCCGCTTACATTTTATTTTTTGGAAGCAAACTTTTTGGTCTCGGAATTTATTTGCGGGCAAAAGTTTTTGTCCATAAAACTGTTTTCATGGATGAATTTATTAGTCTTCAAAACAATTTATTTCGAGTCAAAATTCTTAGTCTACGAAATTATTTCTATTAGCCAATGAATTGGTCTCTGAAAGATTTATTTTAAGACAACATATGTTATCGCAATTGTTTTTAAATGTAGGCAAACTATTTCGTCCATAAAAATTCGTTATCATTGGAGGAAATTTTTGTCTCAAAAACCATCTTTAGAAACCAATAATATCAATCATCATAAAGTTGCTTGGGAGACAAAAATATTTGCAGATACTATATGCTTCAAGGACAAAATACTTGGTCGGTAGAATTTATTATTGAAACAAATATAAATTGTCATTAAAATAATTTATTGACAAAAAAATTCCCTCGCCAAAAATTATTCTAACGAGATAATTTTTCGTCATTAACCTTTTTTTTAAAGTCAAATCGTAGTACTCGTTGAAAAATTTATATAATGACAAAAAATTTGGCGTCATTAAAATAATTTCTTATGACCATTAACAGTTTCCACGACGATGATTAGCTGACAATTATTTTTTGGTCCCAAACCTTTTTGATGACTAAATAAGGTGGTTTTGTGACCAAAATATTTGCCTCTAAAAGTGATTTTTGTTGTGGTGCGTGCTGGTGCATTGACCTTACACCGGTATACTTCATGGTGGTAAGATCATCCATCAATTTCCCAGCTAGAGACTTATCTGCTGTCTTAAAGCGTTCCTTTACGATTTCCATAAAGTCCTTAGCACTTTTAGGTTGTTTGGGAAGTGATTCTTTGATGTTCGCATCAGCTGTATGCTCAGCCTATCACTTCTCTCCCACTTTTTTAAGAGATCCTTATCGTCAGTGGAACTCTTATCATCTATAATTGGCTTTTTAATTTGGAGAGCAAGGTCAATATCCTGCACACCCAAAGCGAGCTCAACATTCTCTTTCCATTCTGATAAGTTCGTGCCATTGAAGAATGGGATAGAAAAAGTATACGAATGCAAAGACTTAGAACTAGAAGATGTAAAACATGACAAAGATACACAAAGTCATACTCACACACATATAAATTAAGAAACTC
Source organism: Papaver bracteatum (assembly GCA_023529315.1). NCBI lineage: Eukaryota > Viridiplantae > Streptophyta > Magnoliopsida > Ranunculales > Papaveraceae > Papaver > Papaver bracteatum. The sequence goes on from JAJJWX010004534.1 coordinate 143,423, forward strand.
ATGTGGGTAGAATCTTAATAAAACAACAATCATGTCATAAAGTCATAAAAACATTTACACATATATAAGCAAGCAAAGACAAACATCTGTGGACATTTTGCCTTTCATGGTTACATACATAATCATAATATTTATTCAAACATGTGAATTAGAGTTACCGGTGGGTAACTTTTCATTCTAATATGTACGATTAAATGGTTAATTTCTTTATGTTTATATATACAAACACTTGAATAAACATCTCATGTGGGTGATAGTTATTCTTATGTGATTGCAAAAAACGATGTAGACTTACAATGACATGTTAATATAACATAATACTTTAGTATCACTGTGATGATAGCTAAAGAGCATACAATTCAAACATTTTAATAACCTATACATTTTCAAGTTATGCAGTATTTGAAATAAAAAAATAAAAAAAATAGTCTAGGAAAAATACATCATGTGAAAGTCGACAGCGGAAGTCAAACAGTCAGTCAAAGTCAGTTATGCCGAAGTTAAACAGGCAAATGACTATTTTATTATACATGAGTCTAACCCATACAGACGGTTACTTTGGTATCCAATTCTTGATTCACATTTCGTTGGAAAAATTAAAACGCATTGGGGGCCACCAACTCAAACTGATCCGCATAACGTTACATGTTGGTCATAATTTTGTCTCAAAATAATTGTGAGACCAAGTATTGATACAGTGACACGTTTATTCCCTCATTCTTGTTATCCCAACAAAATTCATTTAATACTATCTCTAGCACATAAAGCTTCCTCGTTCTTCACTATATTCTCTCTGTATTCGCGCCTCCTTGATGCTTTATGTAACCATACCGCACCAATAAAAGATTCCCATAAGATAAAAGAGTGTCCTCCCCTCTTTTTCTTATACTTAGTGCTCTATTTTTTAATTTAAAGTTCGACATGATAATACTTAATTGAAACCAAAAGAAAAAGAAATGATTTTTTTTATATAAAAGTGGGCAGAGCACTAAGACCATTGTTTCATGCAACAAGAATGTTATCTTATGTCGATTAAAAAATGATTTGGTGAACTTCTTTTTTATAATAGAAACCGAAAGTAGGCCATCTCTAAGATATTCTCTCTCTTTTGAAATGAAGTTTTCAATGGTATTTATAGTTTCAAGAAGAAACATTTGAACGTTAGTAAAGAGGAACGTGCGTGACAAAATCATTCTTCAAACAGACAGGACTTCAAAGCTCTCTAAGATATTCTCTCTCCCGGTAGACGCAATTTCGAATTTATAGTTTATATTACAATAGTGGACAATTATAATTATAACGAGGTCCATTAAACCACGAGGTCGACAATTATACGCACGCCTAATTATTCAAAGCTAATAACACTACTAACTATAATAGTGTTTTTATTTAATCACTTATGCAGCTGTCCCTAAGCTTCAGTAGAGAATTGATCAAAACAAAACAAAATTGATCATCAAGATTCATTAATAGACTTATGAAAAATTTCACAAAAGGCTCTCTTATTAATTCATAACATGATTAAGTGACTGTTAATAATGGTTTTCATGGAGGTTAATTATCATCGAAAATCATGGTATCTTATCAAATACAATGGATTCAAATCACACAATTTTTTGCATACAACATCATAGAAAATCATATAGTTCTAAACCATGCTCTGATACCAAATATAAGATTTAGCTTATACATAATGGTTGGATCTTTGAACAATATGATAATCAAATATACATAGTTGTGTTAAAACATATTACCTGATGAAGTCATTGATTGAATCCAAGAAAGCTTCCAAGGATGCAATTACCCCGTAGAGCAGAAGTGGAATAACTTGGTTTCTCCTTCTTGACCTTTTATGTAATGAAATGAAATTTCCTCTTTCTCTATACTGATGGCTATAGAGTTCCTTTTATAGGTAGAAGGAGGAGCAGGGTTCCTGTTTAGGTTGTTAGCAATCAATCTCGACCGTCCATCAAGGAAGAGATAATAGGAAATAAGCTCAATAAATGGTAACTAATATGTTTAGCAATATTATTAATTAACCAAAGATATTACATGGCCCAATAGGATATTTCTACATATAGAAATATTCTTACAGCTATTCCACTTCCAAGTCATAGGTATGGATCGGTGCATAAAAATGTGGGAGTGTTGGGAGACTGCCTCTGATTAGCTTTTATTGATGGATACCAAGTAGATCTGTGGGTGATGCAGGATCATGGAATGAGAGAATCTTGGACCAAACAATTGACAACGTCTACCCAACTGTCAGTTATCCGATATTCACGGTGTAATCCGATATGGTATTTGGAGAGTGGTGGGATTCTAATGCAAACTACCGGAGATTTAGTTTTATATGATCAAAAGAATGAAAAAGCTAGAAGTGTTCGCTTCTATGGTGTCGATATGGGTATGGGAAGCATCGGAGATAATATCTGGAGAGTGTAGTTTCTCTTAAATCGGGTACTTACGTGGAGAAAAGGGAAAGGTCTATAAATGGTGACATGAAGAAGCCACCACGAAGACTGGGAGCAGCAAAAGTAAATGTAAGTGCACACTGGACTGATGATATGGAACAGGAATTCTGTGAACTATTGATTGAACAAATGGTTCGTGGCAATGTACCAAATTTATTTGGCAATGCCGCTTGGGGTCTCATTAAGGATGAATTCAACAGAAAGAGGGGAGAGTCTTTGTCTGTAAATCAGATAAAGAGTCGCTATTATATGTTAAGGTCTAGATACAAGGAAATTACGAGATTTATGTCCTTAGGAGGCTTGAGGTGGGATCCAGATGAGAGAGAAGTTGTAGTTGAGGACGAAAGAGTGCGGGATGCATATGTCAAGAAGAACCCTGGTGAGGCACGCTACAAGACATTAAGCTGCCCCATTTATGAAGATTTGTGTGTCCTATTTGATGATTCACTTGCAGCCAAATCTCATGCCCCAGCAGAGAACAAATGATGTCGAAACACCAAATCTGCCATTCAAGCATGGCTCATCAGCTTATAATCGACAAGAGGAAGTGGGTGAAAGCTCCAATGCGGAATGTAATTACCAGGGAAAGCGAATAGCTCCATCAACAAGTAAATCTGGTCCTAGTAAGAAAGTGGCTACCAATAGTTCAGGATCTAATGATGCGACTACAAGGATTTATGTTTCAGCTGCTGACCTACAAAACGACCCCTACTCCATACCAAACTGTGCCAAGCATTTGCAGTTTCTTGAAGGTGTAAGTATTCAGAGTATACTCGCTGCAGTAGAGAAATTTCAAGATGTTGGATGGAGACAGGTTTTTATGTCATTAGAGCCTAGTCTGCAAAAGGAATAGTTGAAAAGTATTGGGTCATAGATTTTCAAGACAGGTTTGGTTTTAGTCAGGTATTTTCTTTTGAACTGGTTGTTTCTTTTGTTATTAAAAGCTGAGGATGTTAAAATTCATGGGATATTTCAATTGGTTTTACTTCTATTGCTTCATACATGAATCCGTCTTTTAGACTGACATACTATTGGGATAATCGGACATGTAAGTTATGCTGTTGTTTTCACCACTGTATCAGGGAAAAAAATAGCATGTCAGGTACTGTGGAGGCCAGCGGACAGTTGCCCCATGTGGTCTTACCTGAATCTATACCCCTGGCCTAGTTTTCTTAGTTCCATAGCATGTGCTGAAATTTTTTCTTGTACCGTATTTTTCTTTCAATTATTTAGTCTGTGCCTAGAAGTTTGTCATTTACTATTTCTCTAGCAGTGCCTACTAGTAAAATCTAATAGCTTTTGAACGGTGTTTGATTCTCAGTGGTTTGCTTTTTTATTTACTCAGCATGCATTAGTATTCAGTTACAATCAGTAGTCTCAGCCCAGTGCAGTGCTATTTTATTTGCAATAACTAGATAGTGATTAGACCATGGAAGCTTTGGCTTGTAATCTGTATATAGTTTGATATTGAGTTGGTACTTGGTGCACCGACAACTAATTGATGGGATGTGATGTGCCAGTGCCAGTGCCAGTGCCAGTGAATGGTAGTTGGAAAATGGCACTGGAATTAATATTTGGAAAATGGGCAAGGAATCAGGCCCAAGCAGTTGCAAATGAAAAAGTGGTGATTTTTGAACTTCAATATGCCCAAAGTGGGCATCCCAAAAAATTACCGGGCATACTCAAGGTTCGGCTCACAACTTTTTTTTTGCCTAGATTTGCTAGGTTCGGCTCACAACTTGTGAGCCGAACCTAGACAAAATGTATGCCCAATAATTTTTTGGTATGCCCAAAAACAGCCCTCCATAATAAGTGTTTTTTTTTCTTCAGATTTGGGAATGATTTGGTAACTTAGGTTTACGTTTGCATACTCATTTTGTTACCGGAACAGTGAAATTGGGCCAATTACCCATTTAGAAGACTTCGGGCTTCACATGTTTTGGATCCGAGCAGTCGCTCTTTTCAACCTCCTGAAACAATCTAAAATTCATTAATTTGCATTCAAGAGAGCTCGATTTCTGAATGGCTAAATAGAGAAGCAATGGAAAAATAAAGAAAACTATTATTGGGGCGTCACATTCCAATAGAGGGGCGTCATCTAATAGGACAAAACGGGTCACTCATAAGTAATATCAAAAACCTCTTATCTCAAATAATTTTGTAATGACTAAACAACCCTCGTTTAGTTAGATTAGCTAATGTAATATTAGTTATTAGATTAGATCAATGATTTTGGTTTGCGGATTGAAATAGAAAATTAAAGAAAACTATTATTGCCTTCCTAAATTAGGGCCTATACCACTTAATTGGGGCCTATAGGTTTCCTTCTCACACCCCAAATTACTCTAGGCACCCAAATCTTATAAAAATACTAATTTACCCCCACATTAATTTCTAAAACTCACTCATATAAATTCTAATCTTTTTATTTTCAGTAAATCCAAAATTAAAAAAACTTAAACCTAAAAAAATATTTCCTTTTCTATCATAAACTTTCCAAATTCTCAAAACCCTAATCAATTTTTTTTTTCATCCTCTACTCCGCCGATCTTCGATCCAACCAAGAAGAAGGTAAATCTCCATCAACCCATCTTCTTATCTTATTGATTTACATCTTTAAATCATCGTTTTTGACAAATCAAGACTCTGAATACACCCATAATTGGTTTTTATTGACTTATCGAATAAACCGATTCTGGGTTTTGTTTTCGGCCATGAAGATAATGCACAGTAATCGGTTTACATGATGATTAACATCAACCGATTTTGTGTTAGAATGAAATATGAAAATACATCCCCAGAATCGGTTTATATATGTAATATGTATAATCTGATTAGTATAGACTTTTCAACTTCCTTTCCACAATCGGGTTTTATACATGTACCACATAACCCGATTCTTGTAGTCTCTTAAGAATCAGAATTACTTTTGTTTCTATATATACCGATTTTTTACTTAATTTTTGTTAAATTTTTGTGTAGAATGGACTTCGGACACTTACCATTCTACAATCGCGATTTAACCGTGGAGGATATCTTGAGGCAACCACAAAGAGTGCCGGTGAGGAGCTTATACAAGTTTTCATTCGGACCTGAAACCCTGCTTGAACAAGCCCTGGCTTTGATTGATAAGCTTTCACTTGAAGAGATTACTGAGGTCATCACCTTCTCCAGGATGAGGAGAAACATGATTGCATCTGGGAGGGAGGTACATGCAGAAATGCAAGATATGTGGGAACTAATGGCTGAAGCAGAAGTTGCTGCTGGTGATGGTGGTGATGCTGGTGATGGTGCTCCTGCTAATGGTGGTGCTGCTGGTGCTGATGCTGACGGTGGTGATGCTGGTGCCGGTGCTCCTGCTGTTTAAGTTCTTATGTTTAAGTTTTAGATATTAAAAGTTTAAGTTTACAAGACTTGTGGTTATTTTAAGTTGTTAACACTCTTTTAAGGTTTTTATTTTGGATGATATATGTGTTGAACTTGATGAACTTGAAGCTTTAATTATAATTATGTGTTGCTCTATAATTCTAGCTTGACATGTCAAGAATCAGTTTACTCGTTATGTCATTATAAACCGATTATGCAGGCCAATCTTTCTGGATGTTATGGAATCGGATCACATATGGAAATATATAAACCGATTAATGGTGATGAAAATTCAAAATTTAAAATGACTTTAATCGGTTTACTCGTTATGTCATTATAAACCGATTATGCAGGCCAATCTTTCTGGATGTTATAGAATCGAATCACATATGGAAATATATAAACCGATTAGTGGCGGTGAAAATTCAAAATTTAAAATGACTTTAATTGGCTTACTTTGGACGCAAGAAAGGCCTATTCCTTGTGGAATATAAACACAATCGGATTTTATATATAGTCCTTCTAAATGACTGATTATAGCAAATTATTTCACATTTTTCAAAAAAAATAGCCGTTAGGGACTTTCTCTATAAATAGAGACCTCACACTTGGACCCCATTTCCCCCAAAATTGTTCATTTTATCCCCCCTCACTCCATATACTCCAAAACTACTCATTTCATACATATACATACAAGAAATGGCATCGTTTGACTCCGCGGAAGATTTTGCAATCACCAAAGCTTGGTACGCGGAACATCGACTTAGACATCAATCCTTCGAAAGGCAGGATTCCAAAACCTTTTGGGCTAGGGTACACAATAAATTTAGCGGCGAGTTTGGGAATCCTAATGCAAGAAGTGTTGAACAAGTCCACGCTAGGCACCTAGTAATCGAAAATGCGATACTTGCATTTTTATCCCTCCAACCTCGGATTTTTAACACTCGCCATTCACCTTGTCCATTGCACAATTTGTAAGTAATTTTGTGGTTTTTATTATGTAACCCATGTGGTTTTATCTTCCAACGAAACACCACTAACAAATGTAAGCTTGTTTTTTTGTTTTTTTAGCACGAAGTCGTGAAAGCGCGCTACTTGGAAGTAAAGGGGGAAGCATTCGCATTCGGTGCAACCTACCACTTCTTGGCAGAAAATCCCAGAGGATAACCCGAACTACTTGGATGCGGTATCGTCTTCGTCGGAGGAAGATTGATGGCTTTAGAAGTTTTTGTAAAGGTTTTGTGGGTAGACCTCTATGTAAACCCTCGCGAGACTATAACTCGTCCACTAGGGTCACCTAGGGGTTTAAGGATTGATGCATGTGCTAAATGCATCCTACAATAATAATGCGATGAATAAAAATTGGTAAATAAAGAAAACAATCGGTTTATATATATCATAAACAAAATCCGATTTTAATAATCGGATTATAAAACATGTCAAAGTAAACCGATTCCGAATGTCCTCTGGTACACCAATCCAGAATCGGTTTACAAGTGAATGAATGTAAACTGATTCTGTGTAATTTTTACGATTTTTTTTTCGAAATGTTAATGCTTTGATGAACTCTCTAACATTACCTCACACACTCATATCGCAGAAGCGTTCACACACACATTTCACACAATTACAAACTGATATTCTAACAAGTTAACACCGAAGTGATCAGCTCTTCCAAAATATAAGCAACCATTTAGAATAGTTTTCGCATGATCACGAAAATGTTGAGAAACAAATTCTTCGAAATACAATTTTTTTTTTCGATGGAAAAAGTTTATATTAAGGGAAAAACCGCCAAAGGCAGATAACAACACCGAGCCAAAAGGCCAAAGACAAAAACAAACCGTATCCAAAGAACACCGGCAGAAGAAGCTAACAGTGCAAAACCGTCACCCAATTAGAACTAGAGCAACTAATTGTCCACAACAGTCACCCAATTGTGAATAACTTGACTGATGTCTACATACCGAAAAGTATTTGTATCGTAACTCCACAGAACAAGGGATTGTTTCACATGGACAATAACTTCTTCCACATCTTTAGGTCTTCCACCAAAAACTCTATGATTCCGTTCCTTCCACACATTCCAGATGATTGCATAATGGAGGATATTCCAAATATGCTTGCACTTTCCTGTGAAAACATTATTATCCCAGGCTTCTAACAATTGCATCACAGTTCCTGGCAAAGGCCAGGGAGTGCCCAACGACTTCAAGAAATAATCCCACAGTTTAAATGTGAAAGAACAGTGCATCATCAAATGGTCCGATGTCTCCAAAGCTTCATTACATAACGGGCAGGCCATGGCATCCAACTCAACACCATGGTTCCATAACATCGCTCCCGTAGGTAGCGAACCGTGGCATATAGCCCAAACTAGAAAGTTAGCTTTTGGAGGAATATGGTTTCTCCACAGAAACTTAGAAAAAGGAGCATCTGGCACGTCTCCAGCTAGGAAGTCATAGAAAAACTTGTTATTATAGTTAGGAACAAAATCTACCTCATCGTATTCATCCACCAGGTTAGGAGCAGCACCAATATCACGTCTCAACAGGTCCCATTCCAGCTATTCGTTGGCGTTGAGTTGGTGTCTAAAATTTCCATGCCATTTACCATTTCTGATCATCTGAGCTATCGAGTCTTGCTTTCGAATGCAAGCTTTAAATATCACCGGGAAAATATCCTTCAAACAGCCCATACCATGCCATCGATCCAACCAAAATCTGACCCCTTTACTATTTCGAATTTTGATTGTTACCAAAGAATGAATTTCAGGGACCATCCTAGTAACATTGTGCCATAAGCTCCTTCCTTGGGAATATTTGTCATCAACTGGCAAGATCAAATCCGCATCAGCCTTCGTCTTTTGTTGAACAATAGTTCTCCACAACGCCTTCTTTTGTTTTGTATATCGCCAAATCCACTTAACTAGTAAAGTCTTGTTTGTAATGCGAAAATTCTTCACACCTAAACCTCCTTGATCTTTGGTTAAATTGATCTTATCCCACTTTACCCAAACCATTTTCTTACGCCCTTCAACAACACCCCAAAGAAAGTTTCTCATCAACTTTATCATTTTCTTCTCCACACCAACTGGCAAATGGAAAAGGGATAAGAAATACACCGGAAGGCTAGCAAGGAAACTCTTGATAAGCACAAGTTGACCCGCTTTATTCAAAAATTTCTTCTTCCAAGATGCCAGCTTTTGAGCCATCTTTTCTAAAACCGAATCCCAAATTGAAGTGCTTCTCGAAGTAGCTCCAATGGGCATGCCAAGATATTTAATTGGAAAAATCTCAGTTCTACAACCAAGCTCCTTAGATAACTCTCCAATAAATTCATCCGCACCAACACTTATCATAGTACTTTTATCCATATTTAGTTTCATACCCGTAAGAGACTCAAACATAGCCAAAATTATGAAAAGTCTAGTTACCTCATTCTCATTTGCATAAATAAATATGAGAGTATCATCCGCAAACTGTAAATGAGATATCATACTCCTAGTTTCTGCAACTTTGAACCCAGTAATCTTACCTCGTTGAACAACATCATTCATCAATTTTCCTAAAATTTCAACCACGAGAAGAAAAAGATACAGAGAAAGTGAGTCACCTTGCCTCAATCCCTTAGAAGGTTTGAATCTATCCGTAAATCCCCCATTAACCAGAACTGAGAGATGAGAAGATGTGACACACCAATTTATCCACGAAATCCATTTATCACCAAATCCGTGCGTATGAGGAATACGAAGAATAGAATGCCAATTAATGTTGTCAAAAGCTTTTTCCATATCAATCTTGCAAAGAATTCCAGGTTTTTTCGACTTGATTCTACTGTCGACACACTCATTAGCAATCAAAACACCGTCTAAAATCTGCTTCTCGTGAATAAAATCCCCTTGAAAATCCGAAATGAGCTTTGGCATTACGGTTTTTAATCTTCCAGCCAACACCTTCGAAAGGATTTTATTCACACTGCCAATTAATCTTAGCGGTCTGAAGTCCTTTGTGTTGGAAAAATTGGGTTGCAATAGAAGATAAAACAAAACAGGAAGAGATTGTTGTACTCAAAAACTTTCAAGGCTCATACGATTTCTTTTAGACAATTATTTCTACCCTCCCAATAAATTGGCGATTACAACAGGTATGTGAAATAAAGCCTTCAGGATACAATGAAAGCCCTACAACAGAAATTGAATTCAAGGTTTGTACCCCTTGATTCAATCAAGAACACATGTAAACAAATTTCTGAAGATGCTTTAGAAGAAGAGAAAACAGAAAAGGTTTTTCTGATGTGTTTGAAACGAGTTTAGGGAGATTCTATTTATAGAGGTTTTCGCATCTGTTGGGAAAAGACATCTTTTCACCAACAGGTTTCTCTTCAATGGCATCTGTTGGACAAGAAAATTGTTTAAGCCAATCCGTTCATCCACCTTCTCAAACCTACTGCTATCCCATATAGAGAGAAGACCGCCACTGGCTCCTACTGACGGGATAAAGGTCCATTCGAAATTATCATCATACCAAATTTGTTTGATAAACCGGCTAGTGAGTTTCATCATCTTTATCTCTTGGATGAGATAGATTGCACATCTCTGATTGGAAATTAAATTCATAAGAGCCGTCATCTTATTGAAGTCATTCAAACCTCTCACATTCTAGCATAATATTTTAAAATCCATCACCACCTATCTGCTCCCTTTGTACCTCATCGTTTACCGCTACCTCTTCCCGTGTCTGATATCCAAGCACATCATCATCTGGGGGGAGGTTATCTCCTACAGAGTCTTCTTCTCCATCCGTAGCATCGCCATTACCTTCACGAACTGCTTCCTGTTCATCTTGTGCATCAGAATTTCGAAACCTTCCTTTATATTTTAGCAGCAGATCCATCAACTTTTCCTTCAGAGAGACCACATCCTTATCATGCAGATGGCCGTAACTTTTTGTCAAATTAACTAGCGAATCAACCGTCTTCAAAACAACTGCTTCTCCATTCTCCGATTTAGCATTCTTTAAGTTCTGCACAACTGCATTCTCCATAGCATTCCTGTTAGTTCCACCAGGAGTTTCTTTGGAGTTTCTCAAGTCTCTGCTGCACGGACTTTCTGGAACTTGTAACACTGAGAATCTGGATCTTGAATTCCTCGATGGGCTCCCTTGGTTTTCTCTACTTGCGTCAGTCCACCGTCCACCTCTTTGGGTCTTTGAGATGTAAACCCAACTGCCTTGTTCATCTTCCTGTATAATCTGACCCGATCCATGCATGATTAGGTTTTGAATTTCCTGAGAATGAACCACACTTGGATTTGTTCCCTCTCTACCGTCTGTTTCTTTCCTCGAACTTCTCAAGGAAGAAAAACTTTTGGTAATTTCCTGGAGTTCAAAATTTTTATTCTCCTTGAATAGCTCGTCGAACTTACTCACCTGCCTAATATAGTCAGACGTGGTTAGCTGAGAATCAGGGGAATAATCCGCATCCCATTCTATCTTTAGCAACACCTTCTCACCACCTATCTCAGTCAGCAACACCGCCGGAACACCTTCAAAGCCACCGTCAATGGACAGACGGAAATAATGCATATTTTTCTTTGATTTTATTTGAAGTGTCTCCATAAAATCTTATGAACGTCCTCTCTTTGAGACTCAAGTCCGGGAAAAAAAGAGATCTAAAGGCTATCAGAAAGGAAGGTCGAAATATTTTTGGGGTCTCCGATATTGTAGACTATCAAAAAGATTTTCTCTTAAATTCGACGAATCAAAAATCTTGAAGGAGTTTTATTTTGATAAACTTTTGAAGCTTTCCTTCTTTTAAGTTACTTGCTAGGGTTGGTCGAGGAGTATGAATAAAAGGACCTAACAGAGATACAAATTGAGTATCGAAGGAGGAAAACGACAACATGGCAAGAGAATTCAAGCAGTTTGATATCATCTCAGCCGATGATGTCAAGTCCATCAAAGACCATTACTATGATTGGCCACGTAAATCTCCAAGTACGAAGCAAATAAAGTAAGAATGGAGAATTCTTGAAGAAGGTCTACCTGACTCCATCTTTGTTAGGGTTTACGAAAAAAGAATCGATCTTTTACGAGCAGTGATCATAGGACCAAAAGGTACGCCTTACCACGACGGATTATTCTTTTTTGATATTCAATTCCCTTCCAATTACCCTGCATCACCTCCAAAAGTTCACTATCGTTCACCACTACTGGAAGATTACTATCGTTCTAGTTCTTCCCGGCGGCGCTATACACTAAGCCCAAGCATAGATTCAAACGGTCATGTTTGGTTAAGCCTTCTAAATACTTGGAATCCATCTGAATCACCTATATTACATGTTTTAGAATCTATACAAGGTTTAGTTCTTAATGGCAAACCCTATTTCAATAGTCCTGGTTTTGAAAGTCTATTTATTAATTCTACTAGGCCTTGTATTGAGAAAAGATCTTTACGTTACAATGTAGAAGTATTTATCAATAGTGGTAAGACAATGATGTCTATTCTTAAGAAACCACCGAAGTACTTTGAGGAGTTTGTAAGTCAACATTTTCGCGATCGGGCTAGTACTATTTTGGTTGCTTTCAATGCATATATTAATGGTGAAGCTGAAATTGGTGATCCTATCACTACCACTGCTGCGACAGAGACTACGTCCTTAACTTCATCCGGGTTTAAGACGGAGGCCGTGTTTCTATATCCAAGGCTTGTGGATTCGTTTATCAAGAATGGTTCACCTCCGGAGATTATTGAATCACTAGACACTAGTAAGAATGTGCGTGAGAAGACGGTTCGTGAACATAGAATTAGCCAACTTGTTTTTGGTACGCTTTTTACGTTGTTCTTATTTGCAATTATTTTTTTCAAAAATATTGCTGGAGCACGTGTGTTTTATACTTTAGTTGGATTTGATTTCTTTTTTCTGTTACTACTTGTGACTTCTTGCGACATGGAATCGAATTAAATAATAACATGATCAATATTGTGGTGATTTTTATTGTTGATATAATTGTGGTGATTTTTATTGTTGATATAATTGTGGTGATTTTTAGTGTTGATATAATTAAGTGTTAAGGATTGTTGCTTATATATAAATTTTGCCTGATTATGCTGGAAAACTCTATAGTTTAGATTTTGATTCCAAAAAACAACTAGAAGCCCGAACTGCATCTTGGTATTGTAACAGTAAAAATTGATTGCTTTTTACTAGTTTTTTCTGATCAAATGGTGTAGAGAATTCTGACTTCCAAGTAGCACTCCGAAAGTCTTAAAGCTATATTTGAGAAGACCGTTATGTTAAGTTGTTCATCTTAGAATTCTAAATGTTTTGCTTCATTTCACTTTGCTTCTTCTGTCATCTTATGTGCTTTGTCTCATCTTACATATTGCGCCTAAAAAAAATAAAATTGTATGGTTTTCACGAAGTCCAAAAGTTCCAAAAATCAAACGAGATTGTACTTAAAATGGCAAAACCAAAACTGTAGATAAATTGAGTAATTAGACATTGTCGTCAAAGCGAATCGAGGTGTTTTGGGTCTGTCCATCACATTCTACAGTATTTTGCATTGTCCTTGGGTTAGATCGCGGTGCACCGTCAAGTGTAGTATTGCTGTTTTGTTTTTTTTTGTATGTGCCGGGTTATTCTGGAGACGGCGATAACAAGTTCTTTAGGTTTGTTTCTTGTGCTTCAAATACACATTTGTTAGTTACCTATTTCAGGGTTCAGATCCCCTGTCCCTTGTCTACATGTGCCCTTGTGTCCCTTCAATCATGTGCCGACATGTGGCGTCAAATTCATTCCTTTTTTTACCTCGCAATGATCTGGTTAATTTAAGTAAGAAAATTCGAAATATTTCTACACTTTCCTTTCATGGCATGAAGCCATTTCCGAACCTATACATCCTTTTTAATCAGTTATTCCATGGAGTAAGTATTATCTGCGTGATCAAAATAATTCTTACGCAAATCTTCATGGAGTAAGTATCGTATTATTATTTAAATTCTTCCTACGTAAATCTTGTATCTGAACAACTTTAAAGATATATATAATTTGTGGTTACATAGGGTTTGACAATGGATGTTAATCATGGAGAAGAATTTTTATTTTTTTGATCGGTCAATCATGTAGATGATAATCACCAAACCAAAGTTAAATGATGTGAATAAAAATTAGATACGAAGCTTAAAGAAACATGAACAGCTTTAGAAGGAATGTTACCAAGATTTTGTTGTTAAATTAGCTAGGAAGAAAAACATAATTGGTAAGTTTGAACTGCTTTTATTCTTGTTCCCATATTTATTTATTCAATTTGACAACTGTTTAATAATTTTATATTTAAGGTAATCCAATAACACCACATGGCAATTTTACATTGATGGGACACAAAGAGACACCAAACTAGGAGACAAGGGATCCGGAGCCTTAAATTAGCTAGGAAGAAAAACAGAATTGGTAAGTTTGAACTGCTTTTATTCTTGTTCCCATATTTATTTATTCGTATTCATTCATTGTTATCGCTATAATTTCGGAGAGGATATATATCATATCCCGTTTTTAGATTTTAATTAAGCTTTAAAAGAGAATTAATAAATACTTAACGGTTGGACTAAACCAACCAATAAGAGTAATTTGTTTTGTGCACACTCTTTAAAGGAGTGTGCACAAAATTGGACTCGGCATTACATACATCTTCAAAAACTAACTAAATTATTTAAACATTAAAAGAGATTTGACACATCCTTTTGATTGGTTGTTTAGTTAGTTGTTGGGCCCATTGCCCTCAATGTTTAGAATCATGACCCTCGTTACATAATTTCCTAAATATAATCAACGGTGGAGATTGAAATGTTACGTGCACACTCGCCAAGGAGTGTGCACAAAATCGGACTCAATTTGAGTTCAATTTTGTGCACACTCCTCTAAAGAATGTATATTTGACACATCCTTTTGATTGGTTGTTTAGTTAGTTGTTGGGCCCATTACCCTCCATGTTTAGAATCATGAACCTCGTTACATAATTTCCTAAATATAATCAACGGTGGAGATTAAAATGTTACGTGCACACTTGCCAAGGAGTGTGCACAAAATCGGACTCAATTTGAGTTCAATTTTGTGCACACTCCTCTAAAGAATGTATATTTGACACATCCTTTTGATTGGTTGTTTAGTTAGTTGTTGGGCCCATTACCCTCCATGTTTAGAATCATGACCCTCGGCCTCGTTACATAATTTCCTAAATATAATCAATGGTGGAGATTGAAATGTTACGTGCACACTCGCCAAGGAGTGTGCACAAAATCGGACTCTTCCAATTTGGATGAGCTAGTCATTTTAAAATTTTGTCCCATTAATAATAGATTTTTTATCATCCAAATTGGATGAACTAGTCATTTTAAAATTTTGTCCCATTAATAATAGATTTTTTATCAATTGATAATCATGTTTATATTCGTTACGTGAGTGTTTTAAAATGTTTTTCAGTGATATAAAATTTACAATAAATCATTTATAAATTGTATTACTAGTTCATCTAATTTGGGAAGGAGGTAGTATTAAATTAGTTGTCGTATCTTTAGTAAGTAGACATGTTAGGGAAACAAAGTGGGGAGAAAAGATGGGAGAAATAGTCGAGTATACAATATTCGAGACTATCATACAGATTTTTTTCCTAAATTTCGCCAATCAAAATCTGGCAATTCCGGATATATATTTTGTTACACTTATCCTATTTTCGTGAATAACACTTTTTATTTTCTTGAAAACACATAGGGTTCGCCATGTAATATAAACCTAAACCTAAGATACGAATTGAAGGAGGATCACAACAACAACAAAAAAGAATAAAAAAGTAATCGGACCATGACAAGAGAATTCAAGCAATTTGATATCATCTTGTTAGGGTTCTAGACCGAAACAACCTGTTAAGAACTCAACTATAAGAACCCTAAGATAAAAATCCTTGTTACTGGGGATTAACCAGTGCTGTGAAGCAAATAAGAACTGAGTTTGTTTTATATTAAAAGTTGTGTTTTACAATATTCAGGCGTTGAGTATTTATAACTACTCAAGACTTGTCTATTAAGAAAAGTACTTACGCATTTTTAAGAATCATAACTAAACAAGGAAACTAACTAGTTAACTAAATAAGGAAAATACCATGGTAAGGAGTTGGTACGCAACATCCCACCCTCCTTTAAAGAATGATTGTCCTCAAGCATCAAAATCTGGAAATAGCAAGAGAAGTTCATCAGCATCTTCCCAAGTAGCTTCCTCCACTGGATGATCTTCCCATTGGACTAACCATTTGGTGCCTGCATGAGTACCTTTCTTGAACATATTTCGCTCCAAAACTTTAGCCGGTTCCCACTTATCATAATCCACTGTAATTGGAAAATTGGTATCCACAAGAGCAGAAGAACCAAGTTTCGGTTTCAGCTGTGAAACATGAAACACTGGGTGAATACGACTTGAAGTAGGTAAGTCCAACCTATAAGCGATTGCACCAATTTTTTCAAGGATACGAAAAGGCCCATAAAACTTAGGAGAAAGCTTAGAGTAATCTTGAGTTGCAACTGTGTTTTGCCTATAAGGTTGCAGGCGAAGAAAAACCAAGTCATTTACTGCAAAACTTTTCTCAGTACGGTGAGCATCAACATAATTCTTCATTCGCAATTGAGCAGCTTGTAAATGTGATTTCAAAAGCTTTAAAGTATGATCTCTAGATCGCAATATAGAATCAACATCATTAACAGATGTGGACCCTGGTAAGTAAGATGATACTGTTGGAGGCAACCGACTATAAACTGCTTGATATGGTGTCATCTGAATTGCAGAATGAAAACTTGTGTTGTACCACCATTCAGCCCACGACAACCATCTTGACCATTCACTAGGTTTGGTTCCAGCAAAACATCTCAAATAACATTCTAAAGTTCTATTGGTAACATCAGTTTGTCCATCGGATTGTGGATGGTACGCGGAACTTCGACATAACTTTGTATCTTGTAATGAAAAATATTCTTCCCAAAAATTGCTCATGAAGATGGGATCACGGTCACTTACGATACTTCGCGGCATGCCATGCAAACACACTATTTCTCGCACAAAAATGTCAGCAATAGAGCTGGAAGAATAAGGATGAGAGAGTGCAATAAAATGGGCATATTTAGATAATCTATCCACCACCACAAGAACATAGTTTTTTCGATGTGAAAGTGGAAACCCATCGATAAAATCCTTCTATATATCTAACCAGATATCATCCGGTATAGGGAGAGGACTCAATAACCCAGGAGGGATACAGCTTCAGCTTTATTGCGCTGACAAATATGGCAGTTAGAAATGAAAGTTTTAACTGCAGTTTTCATACCTTTCCAATAAAAATTATGTTGTAAGCGCTTGTAGGTGCGTAAAAATCCCGAATGCCCACCAATGGGATTAGAATGAAATTCTTCAAGAATTTTAATGCACCATGTTGAAGAAGAAGGTACTACTAAATGACCTTTGTAGCGTAAAACTCCATCTATATAAGTAAAATTTGGCTTACAAATAGCATTATCATTCAGCTGTTGAATAAGAAGATCCAAGTCTGGATCATCATGGCATTCCTTAATAATATCAGTAAGACCAGAGAATATAGGCGCAGAAAGAAGTAAAAAAGAGCCATGAAGTCGATAAAGTGCATCAGCTGCAATATTCTCTTTTCCTTTACGAAAAACAATCTCATAATCGTAACCCAATAACTTTGATAACCATTTTTGTTGTTCCATAGAAGATATTTTTTGATCCAAAAATACTTGAGACTTTGATGATCTGTATAAATCTTAAAATGTCTTCCAAGTAAATAAGGACGCCATTTGTGAACTGCAGAAACAATGGCAAGCATCTCCTGGTCATAGATGGATAGATTTAAATTCTTACCAGAGAGTGGTTTACTGTAATAAGCAATTGGTCTATCTGATTGCATTAACACCGCTCCTGAACTATTTCCAGAAGCATCACACTCCAACACAAATTCCTTTGAAAAATATGGAAGTATTAAACCTGGTGTCGTGGTTAAGGCTTGTTGTAGTTGTTTGAAAGCAGTGGTTGCCTTATCACTCCAAATAAAAGCATCCTTCTTGAGTAATTGATTCAAGGGTGTACTGATTTTTCCAAAATCTTTAACAAATTTACGATAGTAACCGGCTAAACCCAAAAAACCTTGTAATGCCTTAATTGTCGTAGGAATAGGCCATGACAGAATACATTGTATCTTTTCCTGTTTGACTGAAACTCCTTAAGAAGAGATGACATGACCTAGGTACCCAATGGAGCTTTGAGCAAAAGCACATTTTGATTCCTTGACAAACAACTTATTGGTTCGAATAATATCAAACACCAAAGATAAATGATGGGCATGATCTTCTAGGTTCTTACTATAACTTAAAATATCATCAAAAAAGACTAGTACGAACCTTCGCAAATATGGTCTGAAAATGTGATGCATAAAAATTTGAAAAGTTGTTGGTGCATTGGAGAGTCCAAAAGGCATCACAAGAAATTCATAGTGTCCATCATGAGTTCGAAAAGTCGTCTTTGGAATGTCAGGAGCATGCACTCGAAGCTGATGATAACCAAAACGAAAATCCAATTTAGAGGAAACCGTTTTTCTATGAAACTCATCCAATAATTCATCTACCATAGGTATTGGAAATCTATCTTTGATAGTTATCTTATTTAAAGATCGATAATCCACACACATTCTCCATGAACCATATTTCTTGCGAACCATTAAGATAGGAGATGAAAAAGGGCTCGAACTAGGGCGAATAAAACCATCCTGTCGCAATTCAGTAATCATCTTTTCTATTTCATCCTTCTGGAAATGAGGATATCGATATGGTCTCACATTAACAGGAGCAGATCCAGGAAGTAACGGAATGTGATGGTCATGAAGTCTTTCAGGGGGAAGAACAGTTGGAATCTTGAAAATATCTTCGTATTCAAATAAAAAACGTTGAATGTTGGGAGGCACCACTGAGGTAGGAAGAGCATATTTTTCCAGGGATAATAATTTCAAAGTAAAACCATAAGTCTCTCTGCACAACAATCGTTTCATTGGAGAAGCATCTAAAAGCATCACTGAAGAAGTATTCCCATGTAACACCACGTCTTCGTTATTGATCTTGAATAACATTGTGAGCTTGTCAAAATCCCAAGAGATTTTTCCCAAAGTCCTTAGCCACTGTACTCCTAGCACAACATCACAACTGCTAATTTCTAGAAGATGAAAATCACTAGAAAAGTGCAGTTATTGAGAGTAACTGGCACATTAAAACAAGACCCATGTGTATTTAATGTACCTCCATCACCAACAGTTACACGTAAAGAAGAATCTGATTGAATCTTGTGACCATATTGCTTGACAATGGTTGGGTGAATAAAATTATTTGTAGCTCCAGAATCAACCAAGATTGTGATTGGTTTAGCTTTCAAATATCATGTAACTCTCATTGTGTTTGGAAAAGTAGATCCCATTAAGGACTTTAAGGAAATTTTTGGTTCATGGTCTATCTATTGAAGCAAACTATCTTAATCTAAAAACTGAATATTGTTATAAACATCTTGAGCTTCACTATCATGACTATCTGGGGCCATTTCCAAAATAAATATCCTTGGTTTAACCCATAAATGACCAGGTTTATATAATTCGTCACAGTTGAAACAAAGTCCCTGCTCTTGTCTCTTCTTTTGTTCGTCCCAGGTTAATCGTTTAGCTGCAGGAGGCAATACAGATTTGGTAGATGATGGGTTGGAAATTGCTGTGGATCGATGAGGAATTGAACAATAGGGTTTGGAGATAGAATAAACATTAAGAATATTATCTTCCTGTTGTATTGCTTTTTTGGAAGCTTTGGCTAAAGTCTTGGGTTCAAATAAACGAACACCAGTGCCAATATCCGGTCTTAAAGCAATGATAAATAGATCAACTAGATACTGTGTAGGAAGGTCGTGGACAAAATTCAATAATTTCTCAAACTCAGATATTAGTTGTCAAACAGTACCTGATTGAGACAACTTCGTTAATGCAATATGCGGATTGATAAACTTGTGATCCCCAAACCTGTCACGAATTAGAGAACAAAAATCCACCCAGGATGCTGTAGGATTAGATGTTTTAAACCAACGATACCAGGAATTTGCATCATCTGTCAGATGAGCAACAACCACTTGAATTTGAAAATCTGCATGGATTGAATAAAGGTTGAAATACTGTTCTGCCTGAAAAATCCAGCCGTCAGGATTTGTACCATCAAAAGTTGGAAATTTTATGTTGACGGAACCTGGACGAATAGGTGGATTGGTACCACCACCGTTACCATTGATATTTCCATTGCCATTACCGCCATTGCCATTGCCATTATTGTTATTTCCATTGCGTTGATTACCTGTTCTGCCTGTACCAAGAGCATTGGTGACGGCGTCTGTCAGCGCAATTGTTAAGGCTTTCATATCTTCTTTGTGATTTTCTCTATCAACTCCTTCTTTAATCTCGGCTTTTTCAATATCATCTTGCCGCTGCCTAGTTAGGGAAGTGATCAACTCTTTGAATTCATCTTTTATACCTGTAGCTAATTGTTTGATCTCATCCTTCAAACCAGTAACTTCTGTTGTTAACTCCACAATTGTCATGAGAAAGAAAAAAAAATTGCTAAAATTTTGAGAATATATATCAAACCTGCTCTGTACCAGATGTTAGGGTTCTAGACCGAAACAACCTGTTAAGAACTCAACTATAAGAACCCTAAGATAAAAATCCTTGTTACTGGGGATTAACCAGTGCTGTGAAGCAAATAAGAACTGAGTTTTTTTATATTAAAAGTTGTGTTTTACAATAATCAGGCGTTGAGTATTTATAACTACTCAAGACTTGTCTATTAAGAAAACTACTTACGCGATTTAAAGAATCATAACTAAACAAGAAAACTAACTAGTTAACTAAATAAGTTAAATACTGTGGTAAGGAGTTGGTACGCAATACATCTCAATCGATGAAGTCAACTCCATTAGTGACCATTACTACTTTTCGCCATATAAATCTCTGTCATCATCAAGCACTAAGCATATAATGAAAGAGTGGAGAATTTTAGAAAAAAATATACTCGACTCCATCTTTGTTGGGATTTATGAAGAAAGAGTCGATCTTTTACGAGCAGTGATGATAGGACCAAAAGGTATGCCTTACCATGACGGTTTGTTCTTTTTTGATATTCAAGTCACTTCCGATTGCACTGCAACTGCACTGCATCACCACCAAAAGTTTACTATCGTTCTTTCGGGTATAATATAAACCCGAATTTATATTTAACTGGTCATGTTTGTTTAAGTCTTCTAAATACTTGGAATAGTCATAAGTACCAAAAATGGAATCCATCTCAATCAACTATACTGCAAATTTTAGTATCTATTCAAGCTCTAGTTCTCAATGCCCAACCTTATTTCAATGAATCTGATCATGGAAGTTACTATATATAGTTCTAGCGCATGGGATAAGAGCAGATCTTTGCGTTATAATGAAGATGTATTTATCAGGAGTTGTAAGAAAATGTGTAATAAATTATGTACAATAAACAATTATAGAATCAACATAAACATTAAGAATCTTGCCAAAGATTAAGATCATGATTTAATAAACTTAAGGACTGTTGTTACATACCTGATAATAAGCACCTGTAGAGATACCAAAACAACAGCGAAGATCAACAACGGAGGTTGAGGATGAAGTCTTCTCTTCTCTTTCTTAGTCTGCCGTATATGGGATACGATTGGCATGTTAGATGAGAAGAGGGACTCCCCTCTTTATACTTTCAACTAGTCCTCACCCATTACGAGGATTTAGCATGATAGGGTACAACCACCAATCTGAATATTTATCTCGCCGTGTTAACATGGACAAGTATCTGGTTATCTGGCATTATCCCTTATCTCTTTACGTACCAAAATGTGACTCTTGATCCAGGTTTTGGAAAACACACATGTTTAGTATTGACCACATATGGAAATTCTTACACAATGATGTCTGTTCTTAAAAGACCACCGACGTCCTTCGAGGAGTTTGTAAATCAATACTTTTTCGATCGCGCTAGTGCTATTTTGGTTGCTTGAAATTCTTATATTAATGTCCAAGTTAAAATTGGTGGTCCTATTATTACCAGCACTGCTTCCACAGAGACTACTACGTCCTTGACTTCATTTAAATTTAAGGCAGCGGCCGTATATCTATATCCGAGGCTTGTGGATTCGTTCATAAAGAATGGTTCGTCTTTAGAGAGTATGGAATTATTAGACACTAGTAAGATTATGCGTAAGGATATTGGTCGACGCTATACAATTTACCAAGTTGCTGTTGTTATGCTTTTGGTACTGATCATCTCTGCCATTTTGTTTGTTTATAAGTTTTACGGTGCTGGAGTTCTGCTTTATACTTTGTTTGGATTCTATATCATTTTGTTGTTTGTATCTCATATCTTCTTGTCACTTTATATTGAATTGAAAAGATGATTATTATTTGGGTTCTTTCTTGTTAACATACTATATGTTAAAAGAGTGTTGCTTAAAATTTGCCTGATTATGCTGGAAACTCTGTAGTAGAGGTGTAAATTGGGTTGTGCCATCCCGAGCACAACCCAGTACATCACGTTAAAATTTGAGCACAGCCCAGCCCAGCATGGCACATCCCGTTAGTTAAATGGGATGTGTTGGGTTTGACTAATTGGTACAGTAGCACATCACAGCACGCGGCATGGATAAGCACGTGGCCCAGCCCAGTACATCACGTTAAGAAAGCACGTCATAACATGTACAAATACACCATATAACAAGGCATAATACATCGCATTTTTTGTATATTTTACAAAAGAGTCACTATTCTAGCTAGCTAGTTTTTAACATTTTATGCTGGATTATATATAACAACATATATAATACCTTAATATTTGGAAAATATATTTAAATATCGTTATTATAATATCGTCACCTATATTTAACTAGAACATTAATTTACATGACAATAATCCAATTTTATATTTGATGTGATATTTTTTTTTATTGAATACTGGAAATAACCCGTGCCGTAACAGCACAGTATGAAGTTAACAGAGAGTTCTAATAAATATTTAGAGATAGCTCACGGCACTGCTTTAATATGATATCTGACTGGTGTAATTTTTATTTTTTTTTGGGTTTTAAATTAAATCGTGTTCCTTTCCAAGATAGTTTTCTACAGTAAAACATCTATAAAATAATAGGCTTGGGACTACCAAAATCCTATTATTTTAAAGAGATATTACTTAATCGATAAAATAATAATTTATTATTTTATAAATATAATAATAATATATTAATTTAAGGAATAATTCTTAATTTTAAAAAATTCTTTGAAGAAAACGAGAATTTTCATATTAAAAAAATAAAAATAAAGTATCATAAGATAAATACCTAAATAGATTTTTAAAAGTGGAAAATATACAAAAAGATAAAAAAACATTAACGGAAATATTTTTAGAACATCATGCATTTGTTTTTAAAGTAATAAATCTTATTAATTTACAAGAAAAAATATTTTTATACATAATTTTTTTCTATTTACAATTCAATTTAGTCACAAACAATACAAGTTTCTAAATCACTAGGATGTCTTCTCATCTCAAACGTGTATGAAAATTATTTTTTATTTTCTAATGGAATTATTATTTTATATAATATTTGGGACCTATTAATGTTTAAGGGAAACTTTTGAAATGTATTATATTATTATTTTATCGAATTTATTATTTTAATGCTAAGGTCCCGAGTCGGGACTGGAAAATTTTATTATTTTAGCGAGACTATTATATTATCGAGTATTATTTTAAAAAAGTTTTACTGTATTTTGTTTTAAACAAAAATAATGTCTATAAATATATTGTAAAATTATTCATATGCATTATCCAAAAATAAACACTATTACAAAATCATATTAAACGTTCGAATATATAATCTGTTATTTGCATACACACTATTACAAAATCATTTAAGTAATAGTGTGTATTAGCATATCTCACTTATGTGTTATGAATAAAAATAAACAAATAAATCTCATTTCCCATTAGATTCATCATGCCACCACTAAATCCAATTAATGCATTTATGATATATTATGATTTCATTTAATGTTTCTTTGAATATCTTGAGTTAAGAGGTGATACAATAATTAAGGGTTAATAAATTTTGATTCATAATGGGAGGGGTTACAGAAACGACGACCATCGGATGTCTTTCGCTGGGATGAAACTGGGATGGTCGGATGCAACGTTTGTCTCTCAAAATGTTATCCGAACGTCCAAGCTCAAAAACCCATTATGTTTTGTATTATAGAAACTTGTTAATTTTACTTGAAATAATTTCAAATGATATATTGTCTAATTAAATTCTTGTGATAATTTCCGACTTAATTATATATTAAGTGATTTTAAATTGTTTATAGCTCATTGTGCCAGCACGGCACATCACGACACGTTTATTCGTGTGTTATGCCCGTGGGTTGTGCTTAGCTTTTGACTAGTAAAGCATAATACTTTTAAACCGTTGGCACAGCACGACACATGGCACATGAAGCACGCGACTTCGTGTACCGGGCTGTGCCGAGACGGCACGTTTTACACCTCTAGATGCAGGGTAATTGGAAGGGAATTGAATACCAAAAAAGAATAATCCGTCGTGGTAAGGCGTACCTTTTGGTCCTTTGATTAGTGATCGTAAAAGTCTGTAGTGAGGATTTTGATTTCTAAAAACATTTAGAACTCTGAATCCGAAAAGATGCGAGCGTTGATCCATTTGTGAATAGCAATAGACAAAAAATATTGGTATGTGTAGTTCCTAATAACTGGATTTAGCCTTAAAATGTGTATTACAAACTTTTTAGTTCTATCCCTGTAAATTTTTTACAAATATACTTATGTATGAAATTGAACGTGTTTCTGTTGTACAAGGTCCGGATACATTCCCAAAGTAAAATTTTGATTTTCCACTGATTTGTTTCAAATTTCTTGTTTTAAAGATGTAGTCCTTCAGAACCACAATTTTCCTCAAGATCGCCAAAGAAAATGGGTCTTCAAACAAGTAAATTGAAGCATATATGCCTCAATGGTGATGGACATTCTTAATTTTTTTCTTTAATTCAAAATCCATCGTAGCAGCGGCAACATTGGATTCATTTAATACTCCAAATTTTATGGAATGGGGATCAAAGTAATGGGTTTCACAATTATATACATCATTTTTATTATTGTTGTAGTTTTGATTGAGAAAAATCTGCGACAAAACCAAATGCTAAAGATCTTCAAAAAGTTCCTGGTACCTTTTAAGACATAATAATACCATGTGGCATGTACTACTAGTTAAATGCCAAATAAAAAACAATAGGAAATCAATCTAACATAAATACAAAAATACAAAAGGTGAAAAAGGATATTGAGTGAATTAAATAGAGGGAAATAGTCATTTACCGTAAAGAAAGAAAATCGTAACTAACATTCTCGGGGAGAAAATGTTTATGCTTTTGTTTTTTGATCGGTAAATATTTTATATTTGTGGAAATTTATTAAAAGGAACATGAATCCGAACAACCCTTTCTTCCAAACAGCAAGAAAAACACTACCCCAACACAACCCCTACAAATAATAGGGCCTAAATATAAAATTACATTAATGAGCAATAACAAAAATTTGTTTCCATCCCGTAATTAGAAGAGAAGTGTCGATGCCTTCAAAACAGGCAGAACCTTACGCCCAATAGATGTACTTTGTAGTTGTACGTGCTAAAAGTTTTAAGTTTTTTCACGTATTTAGGGCAGTTCCTATGGGATGAACAAACCTAGAGTTTGTTCATTTTGATCCCACTATGGGATGAACAAACCAAGAAAATGGATATTCAAATGAACATATCTGTTCATTTGAACATTGAGACACTCTACCAGACGCGCGTCTGGTGAAATGGCGTGCGCCATGTCTAATAACTCGGGCGACATCAGAGCTGACGCCCAAGATTTCCAATAGAGCGCGCGTCTTCAGAGAAAATGCCAGAGTTATTCGGCCAAACTCCAGCGTCAGCATACCTGTCGCCAACAGCTATGTTTGGACGGCTAAAAACATTTGTGATCCAACGGCTGCATTCTGTTTAATTATATAAATACTCGTACTTTTAACTCTAAATTCACACATTCTACTTTCAACTCAAAATTCCTACTCTAAATTCACTCTCAAAAATGCCTCCTACAGTTCGTGTTGGATTCTCACAACAAGAGGATTTAGCTATTTGTAGAGCCTTTGTTTTTCACACACAAGAAGTTGTAATGTGTAATGTACCCGATTCGATGTTCACTTTCTGGGACAAATCTTATAGAATGTTCACCACTGAAATTGGGAACATCCGTGGGCGTGATTCTCACGGATTGTATCATCGTTTTAGTGTAATTAGTACAAATGTATTGGAGTTTGTCGCCCAACTAATGTTGAATCACCAAAATAAGCTGAACGGTGAAGCCGAACACGAAGTGTTTCCCAGAACTCTAGCGATGTGGCCAAAATCTCACTGCGGTTGTCCTTTCGCCTTCCATTCTTGTTTCAACATTCTTAGGGTGCTCAACAGATACAATCCATATATCAACCTAGGAATTCCACCACCCGCTGAGAATTGACGCATATGTATTAGTTGTTTTAATTTAATGTATATTTCTTGTATTCTCATGTATGATGTGGTTGTTCAATGCAGTATGTTTTTATTTATGATATTGATGGTTTTAGATAATCGTAATAACACCTAATAAACAACAAATGAAATAACATAATACCATAATGAATCGATTTGTCCTACAACTTCAATCAGCCCACTCCACCAAAAAACACCTGTGACATTCCCAAAAATACCTTCCATATGTGTCTTGTTCAGAATAAGTCTGCAAATGCATAAAAGTCTTGCAACCGGGCTTTGAGCATGAACTGATTCTCTGTGAACAATGTTTGTATTCGTGATTTCCATATCCACAATGATTGCAGTGTAATAACTCTTTCTTCAATTTGGCTTTAAGTTTGAATTTTTTGCACATTGTTGCAATCTTTTCTTCTTCTTCTTTTTTAATCTTCATAGCATCATCTAGCATATGTGGTTCCTTTGGACAATTGGGATCTTGACATTGCAAATACCTGAGCTTTTCCGGTTGTGATTCAATCACCATTCTTATGCGTGAACAACCTTCCTGCGGACACTTTGAATACATCCAAGGACATTGCATAAGACTGTGGTTATCCATGAAACATAATGGGCAAACCTCTTTTCCTTCGACACATAATATTTGCTTCGATTTTCCTTTAGAAAACATGGTGGATGATGAGAGAGAAATCGGTTTTTTTGGTTTCAAATAAAATCTAGTGAAGTATTTATAACAGAAAATAGGTGTAGGAAATTCTTGGGCGACTTTACAAATGTCGCCCGCGACTTTACTAATGTCGCCCGAGACTTTATAGCAACTGCCAACGGCTAAATTTCCAATCCCAACGGCAAATTTTTCGTTCTCAAATCCTATAAAATGCATTCATTGTATCTCAAAAATCACATCTTCTTCTTCTTCTTTCTTATATCTATCCTCCTCCTTTACAGAAATGTCTCTTAGAAATCGTGGTCCCAAGTTTACCGAAGAAGAGGATATAACTCTATGCAAAGCATATTTCTTTCATAGGATAATCACTGGTGTTGTTATTTCTCATGATAGTTTTTTTTGGGAGAACGTGTTTCAATGTTCGTCTCATTGACGGGAAACCCAGGAAGCCGAGATGCTCGTCAATTGCGTGCTCGTTTTCAGCGTATTAGGCTTGCAGTCCAGCCATTTCTTGAACATGTAATGGAAATTGATCGAGAAAAGTTCATCGGTGTAACTGAAGAAGAAGTGATCCAAACATCTCTTGATAATTGGGAGGAAGCTCACGGTAAGGCTTTTCGTTTCGAAGCGTGTTTCAGAATTCTAAAAGATGGCCCATCTCAAGTACATCGTTACTGCACTCGAGTGCCGCTGCCGGAAATTACAATGGAAGAAGATGTTTCTCTAGTTCGATGTTGGTTACATCGTATGGAGAGACCAATAAGCCATGAAAATTTCTGGGAAAGAGTATTGGGACATTTTGTATTTTCGCGGAACGAAGCAATAAGAAACAGTAAGAGCCTAGAACTAAGAATTGCATTCATCAGTAATGAAATCAAACATTATACGGAAATATTGTGGGTGGTTCATCGTAGCAATTCTGGATTATCCAATGAAGAACTGAAAACCATCGCTCTGACCAAGTTTACCGAAGAAAGCGGATGAGAGTTTAGGCATTTTGAATGCTATGAACTTTACAGAGAGTATGTGGCTGGATTTGATGTAGTTTGAGGTTTTTGTTGTGGTTTGTTAAAATGTAGATCGATGTTATTTGCAAGTTTAAATAAATGGTAATAAATTTCACGTAATTTGAAGTGGAAATCTATTTTAAAATATAAACATTTTCATTCATTGATATTACTGCCAATTTTACAAGATATGAACTTCGACAATATTAAAAACTTTAATAAAAATCAACTACAAGTTTAGGCCTCCTGTTTATCTTCATTTGACGTATTTTCCATTCAACGCGCTCTTTGACTGTTTCACCTTTGTTTTTGAATTTTTGGTTGTTAAGTTTCAAAACAGGAGCATTTCTTTGCCTTTTACCGGAACATTTTCTTGGACCAACTTATAAAATTTGCACTTCCCTTTTACAATTTTCCATCTTTTTAAAACTCCCACATATCTTAGAAACAGTAGCTTCAAGTTTTGCATCGCAGAAAAGTGTGATCGCTTTTTCAGCCATTTTTATAAGAGAAATTCAGGTGAATTTTGGTATACTGAATTGTTCGAAGATTACGGCAATTTATAGAGGGAAAGGTGAAATTCGAAATTTTAAAACTACCTGTTGTCGCCACCAGTGAAAACTCCGACGACACTGAGTCTGACGCGGGCGACAGCCTTCCTGTCGCCAGCGTTTTCTCCCTTGACGCCAGAGTTTTTCTTCTGAGCGCCACCGTTTTCCTAAATGACGCGCGCCTAGTTGGCTGACGCCCAATGTTTTCCCATAGTGGAAAACCCACTTTGGCCATCCACCTGGCTGAACATAATTTAGTTTTTGGCCATTGCCATAGGAACTGCTCTTAGGCATAGTTGTCATTTTAATACAGTTCATACCCTTGATCTCGTTGTCGGCGACTGTACTAAAAAAGAACAACAGTTGAGTTACTTTTCTATCGCATCTTGTTTTTTCGTAGCCCTGCAAACTCCGTTCTGCATTCATCAAATTTTCTCCATCAAGTTGTGTCGTGCACGTCTTTGGAGAAATAGTTGGGGTCTACGATATTTGAGATAATTTCGAACAGATTTTGTCTTTAATTTAGCCGATAAAATCTGGCACTTTTTAGAGTTTTTAGATACAGTTAGATACACCACTTATCTTATATTGATGTAAAACACTTTTTTTTTTTTAATTTGGAAAAAGAAAACACTGTTACTAGGGTTTGGCAGCAAGTAAATATGGCTGCAGAGCTAACCGAGATAAAAATTGAAGGAGGATCACAACAACAACAAGAACGTAATCAGACTACGCCAAAAGAGTTCAAGCAATTTGATATCATCTCAACCAATGACGTCAACTCCATTCGAGATCATCACTATATTTCGCCATCTCAATCTCTGTCACCATCGAGTACTAAGCAAATAATGAAAGAGTGGAGAATTCTGGAAAGAAATCTACCCGACTCCATCTTTGTTAGGGTCTACGAAGGAAGAGTCGATCTTTTACGAGCGGTGATCATAGGACCAGAAGGTACGCCTTACCATGACGGTTTGTTCTTTTTTGATATTCAAGTCCCTTCCAATTACCCTGCATCACCACCAAAAGTTTACTATCGTTCTTTCGGGCATAGCCTAAATCCTAACTTGTATGCAAATGGTTATGTTTGTTTAAGTCTACTAAATACTTGGAATGGTGATAAGAACCAAAAATGGAATCCATCTCAATCAACTATTTTACAAGTTTTAGTATCTATTCAAGGTCTAGTTCTCAATGCCAAACCCTATTTCAATGAACCTGGTTTTGGAAGTTTCGCTAATTCTAGTGTATTTATAAAAAGGTCTTTGCGTTATAATGAAGATGTATTTATCATGAGTTGTAAGTCAATGGCGTCTATACTGAATAGTCCTCCGAGGTCCTTCGAGGAGTTTGTAAGTCAACATTTTCTCGACCACGCTGGTGGTATTTTGGTTGCTTGCAATGCTTATATTAATGGCCAAGCTGAAATTGGTGTTCCTATCATTATCACTGCTGCGACAAAGACTAAGTCCTTGACTTCATCTACGTTTAAGGAAGCGGCCAGCATTCTATATCCAAGGCTTGTGGACTCGTTCATAAAGAATGGTTCGTGTTTGGAAAATATTGAATTACTAGACACTAGTAAGAATATGCCCAAGGACGTGAGTCGTTGCCATAAAAACTGCGAACTTATTTCGGATTGGCTCTGCGGATTGCTTTTTTTGCTGTTTTTAATTATTATTACTGGAGTTGAATTTCATTGAATTAATATATGATCAATATTTGTGGTTTTCTTTTTGATATACAATTGTTAAAGATGGGTGCTTATAAAATTTGCCTGATTATGCTGGAAAACTATGTAGTGAAAACTATAACTTTTTTTTTTAATGTAAACGAATCTGACTTCAAGTCATAGATATTACTACTACTCCCTCCATCCATCTTTACTTGTTTTTACACACAGAGTAAGAAAAATAGAGAGAGGAGAATTTCTTCCAAAATTACCCCCAACTAGTATTTAAGGTGCATCTAGTTTTTTGGTCTAGTTTTTAAGAATCCAAAACAAAACAAAACATTGTGTCAAATAGAAGAGAGAGAGGAGTATTTAAGATATGTATGGAAAATAGAATTACCTGATTCCAACTTAGGAGTAAATTAGGCTAAAATAGGGAAAAATATGAAATTTAGCAAGTAAATTTGGACAAAAAAAATGCCCAAATTAATCAAGTAAAGATGGACGGAGGGAGTATTATATTAGCATTTCAACTCTTCAAGTCGAGGACTGTTTGGTATATATTCTACCAAGTAAATATTAGTATCCCTTATAATATGGTGATGGGCATTATTAATTAGATTCTTGCTCCCATTGCCGGCAACAGTGGATTCATCTTGTATTAATTAGGATCAAAGTAATGGGTGCTCCACTATCAATATATACATCATTCATCAAAGAATCTAAGCAGTGTTGCGGATACTTGGTCTAATAGTTTGATCGGAAAACTAATTACAAAGAAGGAGAATGAAGATACTATCGAAACCTCTGACATCAAAGATGAGCTCAACCTGCTTTGGAAGAACTACAAAAAAAGGGAAACCAGAACAGTAGGAAAGCATTTATTTGTTTTCAGGTTTAACTCACAAAATGACATGAAAGATGTTCTGAAAAATTCTCCATGGAATGTTCAGAGATGTTTACTTGCTCTTCAAGTCTATTCTACGGAAAAGGCGTATGCAGATTATGAATTTACAAAGCAAGCATTCAATGTTCAGTTTAAGGGTATATTGCTTGAGCATCACCATGTTGCGATTATTAATGAAGTCATCGAACATCTTGGCAAGAAGATTTCTACTGATCCTTCAAACTGCAGGCCTCGTTCTGGAAATATGATTACTGCACGTATAGAGATGGATTTACGTAATCCACTTAAAAGGGGTGAATGGTGGAACTCGAATCAAGGAGAACCTGTGTGGATAAGATACCACTGGTTGAAGTAGCCACATAGCTTGTGTAACAAATGCTACACAATCATTCATGATGAGGAGGAATGTGAGGGAGTTGCGGAAAGATTGAAAGAAAGAGCTATGACTGAGATTGAATACGAAGAATACTTCCAAGCTAAAAAAAATGATGCAGAGGAAGTCAAAGCTTTAGATGAGGAGTATGTTCATGTGGAAAATGATAATGCTGAGATATTAGAAGCTGAGAATGCCCGAAACGCTAAGAGAGCCAGAAACCAGAAAGAAAACGATAATGGGTCAAATCCGTCTTTAACTGATCCCATAATTGTTGTGCATGGTGGGGTTCCTGGTGACATAACCTTAAAAATTCTACTGATGAAACAATGGAGGTGATAGCAATGGATGAAAATGAAGTACACATAGCTGGCTCAAAGAAGAACTCCATGCAGAAGCTGGGGAGCAATGCAGTCCTGGTAATTAATTTCTCTCCTCTTCTTATTCATCGTTCTATACTTATACCTCATCATTTTAATTTTAATTTCCTACATCTGCACAATCATACTTTTTTACTTAATTGCATTATTAAGCTACCAGTTAGAGTCATGAGAGTTTTTGCCTGGAATTGCCAGGGTTTTGCCAAAAAAAAAACTAGAGACCATCTTAAGGATATGATTTATAGGTACGACCCTGACATAATTTTTATCTTAGAAGCAAAAATAGGAGAACTAAAAATGAAAAAGTTCATTAGGAAGTACAACTACCCAAACTGCAAACTCATTGCGTCTAGGGGTTTAGCAGGTGGTTTAATCCTTCTTTGGAAGGATGGTTTTCACCTTAATATTGTGTATGCATAATCTTGGATAATCAATTGCTTAGTGCAGGATGATCGCTCTAAACCGATGTGGTTACTGACTTGTCTGTATGGTTCTCCGTATCCTACACATAAAGAAAAGCAATGGCAGTACATCAAGGATTTAAGTAACACAGTTACATAGCCATGGGTGGTTCTGGGAGATTTGAATTTGGTTTTTAGAAATAAAGATAGATTACATGTTCATGGATCCGTCTCTACAATTACAAGTACTTCTAATACTTATACAAACTGGGTTTCTTCTTCTAGAGACTCTCCTTTCGTCAAGCCTATTCATGATGCTGGGTTAGACGACTTGGGATATTCAGGATGTTCCTTCACTTGGTCGAGCAACATTCATGGTACAGGCATCATAAGGTCAAGGCTAGACAGAGCCATCGTCAACAATGATTGGTTTATATACTTCTCAGATTATAAACTCCTTCATTTGCCACAACTAGGATCAGATCACTGCCCCATTTTGTTAGACACGACATCTCTAAATACTGATAAGAAGAGGAACTGGAAATATTTCCAGTGTTATGAGAAATACAATACCCTGAAAAATGAAATTGCTACTGCATGGTCTCAAGAAGTTAACGGTTCATATGCTTATAAACTTTATAAAATACTTGTATTCACCAGAAAAAATATCTCAAAATGGAACAGAGACAAATTTAGGAACATACAAAGTAATATAGATCTTCTTCATCAAGAGCTTGGTGCAATCCAACAGCAATCTCCAAACCTAAATTCCAATCAACAAATACTTCAAGTAGAAAGGGAGATTGAACATTGGCATCAAATCCAAAGTGATTTCTGGGGCCAAAAATCAAGAGATGAATTCTATCTAGAAATGGATAGAAATACTAAATATCATCATGCTAAGGCAAACAAAAGAAAAGAACGAAATAATATAGTTTCTCTAAAGGACGAAAATGGTGTTTGGTGTACTACAAGAGCTAGCCTGGAAAAGCTACTTACAGAATATTACAATAATCTTCATACTACATCAAATCCAGTCAGGGATGAAAATATATTACAGTGCATTCCAACCTCCATCACCGCTGAAGATAATATTGCATTAATGAAGCTACCAGATGAAGCTGAGATTCGGAAAGCGTTAAAGGCTATGAAACCATGGAAATCCCATGGACCAGATGGATTTCCCCCAGGTTTCTTCCAAAACCAATGGGATATTGTTGGTGCTGATGTCGCAGAGATGGTAAAGCATTTCTTCCATAAAGGATATATCCTCAAGAGTTTAAATGCTACAAATGTATCTTTAATTCCTAAAACAAAGAACAAGCAGTTCCCAAGCGATTTGCGGCCAATTTCACTTTGCAATACATCGTATAAAATTATCTCGAAGATCCTCTCTACTAGACTGAAGAAAGTAATGGTTAAGATCATCTTTTCACTACAGGCTGCATATGTTCAAGGCAGGAAGATTTCAGAAAATATTCATATATACTATGAAGGAAAAAAAAGAGTTTTCTAAGACTCTTGCCCTTAAACTAGACATGTCGAAAGCCTTTGATAGGCTGGAGTGGTCTTTTCTCAGAGATATTATGGTGAAGATGGGATTTTTCAATGAGTGGTGTAACTTAATTATGCAGTGCATAAGCACAACTCAAATTGCTGTTCTATTAAATGGAACTCCGTGAAGTGCTTACAAACCAACACGAGGTGTGAGGCAGGGAGACCCCCTGTCTCCTTATTTATTCATCATCGCCATGGAAGCATTCTCGCGACAACTACTCTCAGCAGAACGACACAATAAGATTATGAGTATTAAAATTGATCCTAATGCTCCTTCAATGGTAGGATCGGAAAGATACCTACTATTGTGTATAATGGAAGTGCACAGTGTCGACAAGCAACACAGGGCAAGAACAGGTCGAACCACAGAGACTTGGAGAGTGTAGAAGTTGATTCTAAATCCTTACTTAGAACTGATTCAGAGAGTAACCAAAGGGGGTTTGATTTTGTCGATACGACGAGATATTGGCAAAGACTTAAACAAAAAGTAATTTGAATTAAAGTAAGCAATTAAATCAAGGTGTAAATACTGAGAATATGGATACTAGGGTATTCAAATCCACCACTAACTTATGATATGCATTCAACTTGTAATATTATTCTTGTCCTTACAGCAGATTCAAGTCTACCGTATATCTAAGGTGTTTCTCCGATGGATAATTTAATCACAACTAAAGTATTTCTCCAAAGAATTAATTGTCTAATTAAAGCACAACTAATCTGAGGATCAATATTTGGTTAAGCATGAGTTGTAGCATAATCAACATAGAGATATTCTAACTACAATGGATACATGGCATACATTGTGAGAGCAAGATGTTGACAAACTTGGATTAAATTATATCTTTAAACAATTCTAAACTTTCAAGAACAAGATACAAGATATGAATACATACCAATGAGTTACGGCTTCATTTAAACCCTAGCAAATGAAATTAGAACATTACAACAAAATTGAAATTTGATAAACTAACATGAACAAGCTATTCTTTGATGAGTTTTCAACACAACAACCCTCTCTATTTATACACAAAAACTCTCTCACACTTTGGATTCGAATTTTACTGTAGCAACCACTCAACAATTAAACAAAACATGTTTTCTTAATTGATGGATATAATGGAATACAATGGGGGTGAGGTGGATGTTTTGGAAAGAATCCAATGGGGGTGATGTGGAAATGGATTTGGGTCTTGGGTTTTGGATCATGGTTTTTTTTTAATCCCATGAATTTGTAAACAGGTTGCCACTGATGCGCGAGCGGGTTGCAATGCTTCCAACTTTTTTCTCTTTTGTCTTCTCAATTCTTCCAAGCTTTATTTAGTACTTAAAAACACAAAATTAATTAATACAAATATTTATTCTTAAAGATGGTAAGAATGCAGAATTTGGGATAATATATGACTTTGAAGCGCGAAAGATGAGTTAATTGCCAATGAAAAGGTGTATGAATATGCAATATTTGGCACTCATCAAATACCCCCAAACCTGAATTTTACTTGTCCTCAAGTGAAACAGAAATCTAGAAATCCTAACTATACCACTGTCGCTGGTCTATCGAATGCATTTAGCGTATGCACTAAGCCTTTAAACCCCTAGGTGTCCCTAGTGGACGAGTTGTAGTCTCGTGAGGGCCTACCAAAGATGTACCCACAAAACCTTCTCCAATTTCAGAGCATCCATAGAAATGTCTTCGTCTTCGGTCTTCAACTGTAGATGATGAACTTCGAAATTTCGTAGAACCATGAAAATTTGTAACCAATTTTTTTTTTTTTTTTTTTTTTTAAGACCCGCTACACAGCTGATCATCATTTTTTTTAGTGACCCGCTACACAGCTGGTCATCAGATAACACACTACAAAAGACCCGCTCCACAGCTGGTCATCAGATAACAAAAAAAATGCAAAAGACTACAAAAGACCCGCTACACAACTGGTCATAAAAAATGCAAAAGACTACAAAGGATCCTACAAAAGACCCGCTCCACAGCTGGTCATAAAAAGATGCAAAAGACTACAAAAGAAAACCTACAAAAGACCCTCTCCACAGCTGGTCATAAAAAGACTCACAACGCTAAATGCAAATACTCCCCCAAACCTAAATCTAACATTGTCCTCAATGTTTCAAAAGATAACAGAAACAACAACAAAACGTGAGAACAAAACAGATTCAAGTGAAAGAGAATACCAGATGCAAAAAGGTTGGTGCTAACCATAATTGAATGAATGCTATGAAAGCAAACAATATGAGCGCAAGACAAAAAGTTCGGTTAGCACACAAATATATCAACAAGATTCAAAATTTACCTACTAGATTATAAAATGATGACTCCCCAAACACCAACAATCTAAAAAGTTGAGGATCAACCCAAAAGACGGAATGCGGAAACATCAACAACCTTACATATTTATAACAGGACAACAATGCAAGTGAGACTGCATATGTGAATTAGTTACCCCCAAACCTAGATTTTTCAATAGATAAACTTTTGGGTACAAAATCTAACAATTTCAAGGGTGCATCATGCACAAGATCTAGTTCAAAGTGGATTTTGTCAGGGATGGATGGAGAGACATGAGTAAACTCCAACCGTGGCTCATCAAAGGTATTATATTTAGCTGCAAAATAGTCCAAGAGGACTTGAGAGGCACACAGTTCCAATCCTAGATTAGGTACTCTTAAAAAAATAGGTTTAACAATAACTTTACAAACCAAATCTAGTTTGGGTGCAAGATTACCAGTTTGTGACATGGGAAGGTAGGTAGGCACATCATTATTAGTCACATCTATAACTCCTAAATCATTTTCCAATGTCGCAGCATGCTCACATTCATAGAACAATTCATCAAGACCTAGTTCATAATCATCATCATCCAAAGTTTTATTCACATGCATGGACAGATCCAAAGATACATCATGTTGTGACCTAGGTATAGAATCAGACACGTCAATTATATTTTCATGCTTAAGATCATTAGTGTCGTCAGGAGATTCAACATTTTCTAAGTCAGACACAAGAAATGTGTCATTCTCTTGTTCACAGGAAAATTGCACAGGCTCAAGATCAGTATCAACATCACATGTATATGTAACACTAGAAGAAACATCATTCATTAAGGTCGAGGCAGAGAAGCCTAATGTCTCTGAAATCAAAGGTTCGACAATATTTTCAGTAAAAACATATTCTTCTAACATAACATCATCATCATCATCATCACAGAAATGCATTTCCTTATTTAAAATCGTAGTATTTCTAGTCCCTTCATTTAAAACAGGTTCATATGCAATATCTGATGTACGAGTAAGACTAGGCATACTATTTTCACATTTTATTTCATTAGGACAAACAAACATTTCATCCTGAAATTCCTCCCTTCCTACATTTTGTAAACGAATCAAATTCATTTTTAATAATGCATTAAGTTGTTCAATGGAAGGAGAGTCTTCAACAGTAGGAAATTCATAATCAATGCTATATGGTTTATCATGCAATACAATCCTAGCATTATTTTCTTCGATGAGTCTGAGATTTTCCTCCACAGATTGAGAAGTACAAAATTGTTCAACTTCCCACTGTGGTGGATGATACATGTGTGCATGGTCATTAGGGTCTATAAAATACTGATCGCAACCTTCGAAAGGTTGATGATGGTCCCAATGACTATCAGCTTTGTAATCTGTTGGCATTTCATATTTTGGATTTTCATGATATTCTCTAGATTGCCTAAATCATGCAAAATATAGCAATTCTTAGCAGGATGGCCTAAGCCTCCACATAAGGTACAAGCATAGATTTCAGATTGCCTAGAATAATTATATGCGACAGATTCATGCATTTGCATTTCTAAAGCTGCAATTCCAGCTTCTAAATGGTCCAAAAGTGATGATTGTGAGAGTTGGGCACTGTAAAGATGTTCATTTTCACCCTGTGGTGGATGATACATGTGTGAGTAGTTATTAGGATCCATGTATTGATGCTCAGGACTGTGAAAATGTCCATAAAAATCCCTATAACTATTGACATCATGGTCTGGGAAAGGTTCATAACGTGCAACATGCCCGTAAGCAAGTTCTCGAATTGATTTGTTTCCATCCCCACCTGCAGACCAGAATCCTGACATGATCTCTAACTAGCACAAGGCTTGTTGCAGAGATTGGGATGTACACACTGAAAACAAACCAATATTTTTTTTCATTATTGGTGTGTTTTTTTTTTTTTATTTATTATTTTTTTCAAGCTCGTTCTCTAATGACCTCGGGCATACATTATAAAAACAAAATAAAAGAAGAAAAATCATAAACGGAAAGGAAGTTCTATGCAATCGCAAACAAGGCTGACTCTACCACGAGAAAACCCACGATTTCTAGCAAACAAAAAGCATGATGGTTCCACTTAGATTGTTTTCTAGACCAGCTTCTAATCCTTCGAAAGGGAATTCGTTATAACTGAGTAAAACCTCTCGGAATCAACTGAGTTTAAGTAAATTGAATAAAGGCGAGGAAGCTGCTAGAGCTTTGATACCCAAGACCTCACCGTATTACAAGGCGCGCACAGTAGTCACGCATTCAATTTACATAAACCGTCATGAAATTCAAGTATGCTTAGAGAGTAACCAATATTTTTCGAACGACTCTCCTACTAAGCTCGTTACCTTATAGGTCTCGTTTTATTTCAAATTTTAATGCTTAGGTTCACGTTAGGTATTGTTTTCCTAAAGGCGGGCAAGAAGATAACGGTGATGAAATCCGAACCCTTATCTTGTATGGCCAGTCCTTGCCCTTTACTAGGAAAATAAAAAACAGCCGTATTCAAATCCTCAACATATATGCAACCGAAGGAATACAAGTAACTCTCTAACGGGGATTGAGAGTGTTTCGACAAACTTACCTCCCACCAGACGGGGATGAACCGTTGTTGTCGACTCGGTCCACGACTCCTATGTCATGAACGAACCCGAGGGGCCGAGGTGATATTGTAATCACCGTCCTTCTCTACAAACAGTTTGATATTTAATACTACCCTTCCATAGGGTTTAAAAATAAAAATAAAAATAGAATGTCCAAAATAAAGTGCAAAAGAAAAATAAAATTACAAGAGTAAAGGAATCCTAATACAAACTAAAAATAGATAAATAAAATAAACTTTTTTTTTTTTAATTAAAATAAAAACTTCTTCCGCTTTCTTTCGCTTCCTTTCCTTCGCCTTTACAACAGCTACTCAGGCACCTGTTGAGCTCAAAAGAGGTAGTTAGGGTTTTGAAGTTTTAAAGCAAAAGCAAAATAAAAAAAAAATATCAAAAAATAAGTGTAAAATTGACTGCGAATAGTTACGCTTCTATAGTAAAATACATGTTGTACAGTGAAATATGTACAGTGATTTATGCTGCAGTGAAGTATGAACAGTTCCAGGAGATGAAATATGAACAGTGACAGGAGATAGAAACTTCAACTACACCGCTACCGAGTCCCCGGCACCGGCGCCAAAAACTTGGTAGGATCGGAAAAATACCTACTATTGTGTATACTGCAAGTGCACAGTGTCGACAAGCAACACAGGGCAAGCACAGGTCGAACCACAAAGACTTGGAGAGTGTAGAAGTTGATTCTAAATCCTTACTTAGAAATGATTCAGAGAGTAACCAAAGGGGGTTTGATTTTTTCGATACGACGAGATATTGGCAAAGACTTAAACAGAAAGTAATTTGAATTAAAGTAAGCAATTAAATCAAGGTGTAAATACTGAGAATATGGATACTAGGGTATTCAAATCCACCACTAACTTATGATATGCATTCAACTTGTAATATTATTCTTGTCCTCACAGCAGATTCAAGTCTACCGTATATCTCAGGTGTTTCTCCGATGGATAATTTAATCACAACTAAAGTATTTCTCCAAAGCATTAATTGTATAATTAAAGCACAACTAATCTGAAGATCAATATTTGGTTAAGCATGAGTTGTAGCATAATCAACATAGAGATATTCTAACTACAATGGATACATGGCATACATTGTGAGAGCAAGATGTTGACAAACTTGGATTAAGTTATATCTTTAAACAATTCTAAACTTTCAAGAACAAGATACAAGATATGAATACATATCAATGAGTTACGACTTCATTTAAACCCTAGCAAATGAAATTAGAACATGAAGAACATTACAACAAAATTGAAATTTGATAAACTAACATGAACAAGCTATTCTTGGATGAGTTTTCAACACAACAACCCTCTCTATTTATACACAAAAACTCTCTCACACTTTGGATTCGAATTTTACTGTAGCAACCACTCAACAATTAAACAAAACATGTTTTCTTAATTGATTGATAGAATGGAATACAATGGGGGTGAGGTGGATGTTTTGGAAAGAATCCAATGGGGGTGATGTGGAAATGGATTTGGGTCTTGGGTTTTGGATCATGGGTTTTGGATCATGTTTTTTTTTTAATCCCATGAATTTGTAAACAAGTTTCCACTGATGCGCGAGCGGGTTGCAACGCTTCCAACTTTCTTCTCTTTTGTCTTCTCAATCCTTCCAAGCTTTATTTAGTACTTAAAAACACAAAATTAATTAATACAAATATTTATTCTTGAAGATGGTAAGAATGCAGAATTTGGGATAATATATGACTTTGAAGCGCGAAAGATGAGTTAAGTGCCAATGAAAAGGTGTATAAATATGCAATATTTGGCACTCATCATTCAATTTCACATTTGTTCTTTGCGGATGATTGCTTGTTGTTCGTTAATGCATACCTACACAATGTGAATAATTTACTTCATATAATTGAAAAGTTTGGAGCAGCTTTAGGCTAGATGGTAAACTTCAATAAGTCAAGTGTACATTATAGTTTTCATGTGCCGCAAAGATTCAGAAGACTACTTAGTCTTCGTATGAAAGTGCCAATTATGAAATCAACAGAGAAGTATTTGGGAATCCTATTTCTCATTGGTAATAACAAAATTCAGTGCTTTACTGGGCTAGTCGAGAGAGTGCAGGGTCGTCTATCGAACTGGAATGGAGAAACAATGTCGCAATGTAACAAGTCTATAATGATTAAGACTGTTACAAACACGATTCCTACATATACGATGGGTTTCTTGCAAATACCGGTGGATATCATCAAACAAATTGAATCCCTACAGTGCAAGTTCTGGTGGGGTTTTCAAGATAAGAGGGGTACATGTACTATCTCATGGAAAGCACTAAGTCTTCACAAAAATCTAGGAGGACAAGGATTTCGAGACTTGAAACTCCTAAATCAAGCCCTTCTTTTCAGAGCGGCTTGGAGAATTTGTATTAACTCAGAGGAGCAATGGGTTCAATATATACAATCAAAATACTTCCCTGGTACAAGCTTACTTCATGCAAATATCAAAAACAACTGCTCGTGGGCATGAAAGGGCATTCAGAAACAACTTATCTTCATTAAGCAATACTGTAGATGAAGATTAGAAAGAGGTAATAAAATCAAGATTTGGCTTGATGTTTGGATACCTGGAATGGATACACAACCAACACCAAAGCATGGAGTAACAGATAGTAAACAATACATATGGGTTATGGATCTCTTCTTACAAGATAGTGGTCAGTGGAACAGTGAACTTCTTTATCACCTGTTTGATGACAACGTTGTTAATCTGATTCTGAACATTCGCATTCCAACTACAGCAAATGATAATATCATATGGACTCTGACACATAATGGGATTTTTACTCTAAAATCAGCATACAACAAGCTGCATGAGCTAAGTCTGGGCAATATACAAACTTCAGAAAAGATACCAAATTCTATTATCACCTGGAAGCAGTTATGGAATGTGAAAACCTGGCCAAGAGTAAAACACTTTTGGTGGAAATGTCTTTCTGATTCCCTCCCCACTAAAGTCAGGCTTGCGAGAAATGGTGGTAATACTAATTGTCTTTGCCCTCTATGCAACTAGTCTGATGAATCACTAATGCACATTCTCTTCTATTGCCCTTTTTCGAGAGCAGTATGGATGAAAATTCCTGGTGCTAATGGTTTCTTATCTAGGAATCATAATAGCATCTCCGACATGTTTAAAAATTGGATGCTACCGTCTCGGAATCAGCAGAATCATAGTTCACAGCTCAACACTGCTATGATAGTTTCATGGTAAATATGGAATTAGAGATGCGAAGTACAGTTTCAAGGAAAAAAAGCTGATCCGATACTGGTGGCAAAAAAGGCTATATCCTTTGCTAATTACATTCATAAGCTTTATTTTAGTACATCAAATA
Organism: Papaver bracteatum; assembly: GCA_023529315.1. Classification (NCBI taxonomy): domain Eukaryota; kingdom Viridiplantae; phylum Streptophyta; class Magnoliopsida; order Ranunculales; family Papaveraceae; genus Papaver; species Papaver bracteatum. The sequence continues at coordinate 185,776 of JAJJWX010004534.1, forward strand.
ATACCAATTTAGGCATGTCTATTCGAAAGGTGTTACCTAAGTGGAAACCACCAACTTTCCCTTTTTATGCACTTAACTGTGATGCTTCATATGATGCTAATACAGGACTGACGGGAATTGCCATTGTTGTTCGTGATCATGCAGGAAGATGGCAGGGCTGTAAATCCAAATGCTATGCCGGAATAAAAAGTTCGGAACAAGCAGAGTGCCTGGCTTTTTGTGATGCAATTAGATGGGGTGAAGCGATGTGATATACACACATAGTTGTCCAAACGGATCTACAAGGAATCGATAGTTATATCAATCATCAAACTCCAGATATTGCGTGGGAGAACGAAGACATTCTGTCGGATGCCACTGATAGTCTAAAGAATATCCCACAATGGGAACGTAAGTCCGTGTCTAGAATCTGTAATAAACCTGCAGACAAATTAGCTAAGTACTGTAGGCGTAATGGTATTACTAGAGAGTGGTTCACTGAACCTCCTAGAATTATTGAGAGTCTTCTTCTATCAGACTTGGAACCAATTTCCCAACTTAATAAAATCTTTCTTTGGCATCAAAAAAAAAATTTATTTATATTTATTTTTTATTTTTTGATGTGTAAATCCTTGTTGAATTCTGAGTCTGCCAACCTAAGGCTAGTAGCAGGTAAGGAGAATTGTGGCAAGACAGTTTAGCCAATAAACCACAATTTTCCTTTAACCATGGGATCCTGCCGGAGAGGAGTTGAGACTTTAGAGTTTCAATTTTCAGTTCTATTCTAATTTTCAGAACAAGAGCCCGAGGAATATCATGTTCGCCAGCCTAGAGGATCTATCAGACTGGAAGATAGAAAGCAAAGCCAATTATCCCCTCAAAGTTTCCAATTTCGTCTACAATAATTTCTTTGTTTAAATTTGACGTCCTAAAAGAATTAAAATTGCCATATATTTGGATGGAACGGAAACCTTCTCCGGTCTAGAGTTTTGTAAGAAGGATAATTGTGGCTATTGGAAAATTGGCGCACCGAGCACAGCGGAACACATGATCACAAAGATTAATTGGTGACTGGAACCAAACATGGAGAAATAATAAGAAATAGACATAAAATAAATAAGAACACAACCACAACACAAGATATACGTGGTTCACCTTTACAGGCTACATCCACGGCCAATAAGCGTATGCAACTGAGAAATAATACTTAGATTACACTGAGAAAAATACTTAACACTCACTTCTGTGTTATTGTTATACCGGAGATGCACTGATGATAGTATCAAAAAATTTAGTAGAGGCATCGTATGAGATACGCTGAGCTAAAGGTAATATTGCTGCTACTCCTCCGAGATGCTATAGCAATTAACAAATTACCTCCAAGATACAACTACTATTAGTTCTCCTCTATGTGTAGCATACGGAGAGAACCCTTAGAACTTGGCAGCAAAAAATGAAAAAAAAAACACAAATCGAAACTACTGACAGGTTTAGATAAATATAAAAACTAATTTATGTTTTACGTAAACTATGATGTTTCGTAAACTAATTTTCGTTAAACAAAGTTTCAGAACTAATTTTGTAAACAAAGAAGTAGTTATACAAAATTATGTTTCGTAAACTACAACTTGTTTCAGATAAGAACTCGATTTTATGTTTAGTAAACTTAAAAAGAAATGTTTTATGAAAGCATAAGAAAAGAAGAAGAATTTCGAAGAGAAGAGTTAAAAGGTATGGTTTTACAAATGACGTTTACAACTCGTATTTATAGCAAGAAAATGTTCTAACGTTGGAAGAGAATCAAAAAGCACGGTATCCAGTGATTCACGCATCCGAACGTTGCAAAAGTAAAGGTAAAAATCGCGTTAAAAGAAGGAAAGTGCACATGCATTCAAAATTTGCGAGATTCTTCTCGAGGAAAACAGTGTGTCAGTGTCAAGAAAACCGTGTGACACGCGTGAAAGAAGATGCTTCTCGAGGTTGTCGGATATCAAAACCGAAGGCAAAGAATAAAATTCTTTACATGTGGGAGAAGCGTGTGGTAAATTTCAGCAAAAAGAAAGGATGGGTCGGATACACCCACACCCACACCCACACCCACACCCACACCCACACCCACTCCCACTCCCACGCCCTCGCCGCCTCGCAAGTTTGAAGCCCGAGCGAGCGTGCTTGTCTGGCAACCGCGTGAACGGGAAAGGCAATAAGAAATGCAATAAGGTTTAGGAAACCTTGCCATAGTCTAGGGATTTCCCCATACACAAAGGTCTAAAGACCCAAAGGGCCATGCCTTTAAGGCTAAACCCATGGTATTTAAGTCTAAAACTCTAAGTGTTTTAGTCTATATGGGACTAATGTTTTATTCATTCACATGAAAAAAAATCTAGGGAGCAATAGGTCTTGGGATCAAAACATGGTCCATGCATTTTTTGAGAAAAACAAAACATAGTTTTTTATAACAATCCCCCACATGAATAATAAAACATGTCGATAAAACACGAGAAAACATAAGGCAACAATATAGGCTAAGGTGTCCCAAAGATTGAACCTTAACTTAGTGAGATGTTACCTGAAATGCTTGTTGATACGGTGAACGCAATATCTTGAACCGCCAACAATGAATGCAATTCAGAAATAACAGCCACACTTGATGCCTCAACAGGTGAAAACATCCGCCAAGCTCTTGCGGTTGTGCCCATTTTGGCCGTGGGCTAAAATCCAGGACTTAATGAATGTCTCTAGAGAATCGGCTCAAATTCTCGAGAGGAAGCGGCATTTACTTCCAACATCCACAAGGTGAGTCCATAAAGAGTGTCCTGCCACACCCCGCTTTAATCAAAGCCATGGAACCCATTAAGATCGCAAAAGATCATCCTAAAATTCTGCAGGCAGCACTATCGCACGGTTACACCATAGGGAGGGACAAATATAGTACTTTCCCAATATCACCATAAATTAGTTGTCTCATTGAACCTTGATCTTGGAAATCCAATCACAAGGTTGAGTATCCTTCATGGTGATTTATTCAATGAGCTTAAGTCCCATCCCCCTGGATGTAAATTTAACTTCCTCTCTGGTTAAGCCTTTCGTCAAAGGATCTGCAAGATTATCTTTGGATTTTACAAAGTCTATCGAGATAATACCAGTAGAGAGTAGTTGTTTCACCGTCTTGTGTGTTCTTCATATATGTATAGACTTCCCGTTGTATACATTGTTCTTTGCGCAACCAAGAGCGGCTTTCATCATCACGAGTGGATTGCGATTGAAGACACAGGCTTGGGCTAGAGTGGAATTCCTCAGGAAACATCGTATCCATTCACTTCCTTTCACTTTTTACAAGGCTATAAATTCAGACTCCATAGTGGATTTAGCTATACATGTACATTTGGTAGACTTCCATGACACACACGCACCTCAAGTAAGAAGATGTACCCACTAGTATACTTGCACTCTTCTCGAGTCCGATATCCAGTTGGCATCACAATACCCTTCCAAAGATGCGGAAGATACTTCCCAAAACTTAAGCAATAGTTTGAGGTCCCTCTCGGGTAACGTAAAACTCGAAGAGAGCATTCCGGTGATCTCCCATGGGTTGCAAGTATACCTGCTTAATATAATCACAGAGTAAGCAATATCAGGTCTTGTACAGTTCATCAAATACATAAGACTACCAATAATGCGAGAATACTAAAGTTGATCAATACCCTTACCCTTGTTCTTTTTCAATTTACAAGTGGGATCAAAAGGAGTAGATACATGTTTAGCATTTTCATAATTAAATCTCTTTAGTAATGGTTTCAAAGATAATGAGATTGACTAAGACTATATCCATCGGACATGTTTTCGATTTTCATCCCTAAGATTACATCAGTAGGGCCTAAGTATTTCAGGTCAAAATTATCTCTAAGCATGCTTTTAATGGTATTAATAATATCAAGGTTACTGCCTAATATGAGCATATGATCAACATATAGGCATACAATAACATGTGAATCATTCACAGATTTAATGTAAACACATTTATCAGATTCATTAACCTTGAAGCCATTAGTTATCATAACATGATCAAATTTTTCATGCCACTATTTAGGTGCTTGTTTTAAACCGTACAAAGATTTGTTCAACTTGCAAACTTTGTTTTCACAACCTTTTACAATAAAGCCTTCAGGTTGGTCCATATAAATTTCTTCATTCAAATCACCATATAAAAATGCAGTTTTAACATCCATCTGATGTATATGCAAATCATAAATTGAAGCTATAGCAATCAACATCCTAATCGAGGTGATTATAGAGACTGGTGAATAAGTATCGAAGAAATCTAATCCTTCCTGTATTCTATAGCCTTTAGCTACCAACCTAGCTTTATATTTATCTATAGTTCCATCTGTTCTAAGTTTCCTTTTGAACACCCATTTGCAACCTATGGATTTACTTCCAGGAGGAAAGTCTACAAGCTCCCGAGTTTCGTTTTTATGAATGGACTCCCATTCATTTAATGAAGCTTCTTCCCGTAAAGGAGCTTAAGGAGAAGTCATAGCTTCCTTGTAGGTTTGGGGTTCAGGACTCTCACCGTAAGAGTCAAAATGGGCCAAAACTTGTTTCAGTTCTAACCCTCTTACTTCTTCTTGGTTCAGTCTCATACTCCAAAGTTGGAGTTTGACTAGTCGATGGAACATCCGGGAGGTCATCATGGACCCTTTTCCGAGGTCCAGGACTTAAAGGAAATATGTGTTCATAAAACACAAGCATCTCTAGATTCCAATATGGTGTTACGACCAATGTTATTATGGTCGAACCGATGACCATGAACCTGTATGCAATTGTATGCTCAGGATACCCTAAGAAAACACAATCGACTGTTTTAGGTCCTATTTTAGTTTTCTTGGGAAGAGGAATGGCCACCTTGGCCAAAAACCCCCACACTTTAAAGTATGCATAGGAAGGTTGTTTACCATTCCACAATTCATAAGGAGTTTTATCATATTTTTTAAATGGAACTCGGTTCAAAATATATCAAGCAGAGAGGATAGCTTCCCCACAAGTTCGAAAGAAACCCTGAACTTGTCAACATAGCATTTACCATATCTATGAGTGTTCTATTTTTCTTTCGGCTACACCATTCGATTGCAGTGAATATGATGCGTTGTTTCATGAATGATTCCATTATGTTTACAAAACTCACCTATGGGTATCACATACTCACACTACGGTCGACCTAAGAGTTTTAATTTTAACTCCTTTTTGGTTTTCTACTTCGGTTTATAAAATTTGAAGGCCTCTAAGGCTTCATCTTTACTTCGAGAAGATGAACGACAATAGCGTGAGTAATCATCTATAAAAGTGATGTACCATTTTTACCACCTCTTGTTGGTGTTGATTTCAAATCTCCTAAATCTGAGTGTATTAGTTCCAAAGGAACTGTTTTACGTTCAATCCTTTTATTAAAAGGTTTTCTTGTATATTTAGATTCAACCTGATTTCACATCTTTGATTTTTATCAAAGTTTATTTTTGGTATGCAACCTAAATTAGCAAGTCTTTTAGAGATTTGAGATTAACATGTCCAAGTCTATCATGCCAAACATGTGAAGAGTCATAAACATAAGCGAGAAGAAGATGCATTAACATTCAATTTCAAATCGGATACACTAAGCTTAATCATGTTATCGGTAATATAACCTTTTCCTACGAATTCACCATGCTTAGAAATAACAAAAGATTAGATTCGGAACAATCGAAAACCTTTTCCTAGTAAGATGGTTTTTCGAGATAAGGTTTTTGCATATGTCCTGGGACGTAAAATACGTCATTCAATGCGAGAGTTTTCCTGAAGTTTTTGGTTCGACCTTTCCTTTCCCCACCACTTTCGTGGTTGAAGAGTTTCCCATGAACAATTTCTCATCATCTCCTACTATGACATAGGAGGAGAAAGCATTTCTGAATTTACAGACATGCTTGGTGGCTCCAGAATCAAGCCACCAGTCTCTCACATTAGTCACACTAGAGACAAAGGTCGACTTGGACACCATGCCGAGTGAAATATCCAGAATCATCTACTATTTTTGCATTATTTTTCTGTTTTGGATCATATTTGTTCTTTTAGGGCCTTACGGTCTTTAGCCATATGTCCGGGTTTACCACAATTAAAACAGTCGCCTTTGATGGTGTGCTTAGTGACACCACCCCTAGGCTTAAAATTGTTACCTCTCGGGTTTTCGACGTCTGTTACGTCTATTACCCATTTTCTTCGGATTCTCAGTGACTTTTCTTTTAAGCGACTTTTATCATCCATAACATGTGCTTTGTTGGACATGTTTTTTCTCAGCATGATGTTCTTGTCCTTGCTGCACATGAGCTCCTCAACCTGGATCTTTTTCCAAACTCCACCATGGTGATTTCACGAGTCTTGTGTCGCAGCCTCCTCTTGTATTCGCTCCATGAGGGTGGAATCTTTTCAATCACAGCCGATACTTGTAGAGATTCATCAAAAGTCATTCCTTCAGCAAGAATCTCGTTGATGAGGAGTTGAAGTTCGACGAACTGTTCTACCACGGGCTTTTCGTCAGTCATGTTGTATTCCAAGAACTTAGCCATCAAGAACTTCTTACTTTCAAGCTTGAAGATGATATTTTTCTTCAAGAGCTTCCCATAAGTCAAAAGCATTAAAATTTTCTTTTGCATTATAGAAGTCGTACAAAGAGTCATCAACACAGTTAAGAATATGATTCTTGCACGAGTAATTCTTCCTATTCCACCTTTCCAGTTTATCTTCATTACCACGGTGATGAAGTCTTCTGGAGGGTCTATTTAAAGCAAGTCCATCTAACCTTTGGTCGTTTAGGAAGAATAACATTTTAGACTACCAGCTCTTAAAGTCCTTACCACTGAACTTTGGGGGTATTTCTACGGTATTTTTTCCCATGTTCTTACATCAATTACAATATCACAATCTTACAATATTACAATAAGGAAAATATTACCTTTAGATTGTTGGAACTAAATTACAATAAGTGTATGCAACTGAGAAATAATACTTAGATTAAACTGAGAAAAATACTTAACAGTCCTTTCTTTGTGTTATTGTTATACAGGAGATGCACGCGATGATAGTATCAAAAAATTTAGTAGAGGCACGTATGAGATACGTGAGCTAAAGGTAATATTTGCTACTCCCTGCGAGATCTTTATAGCAATTAACAAATTACCTCCAGGGATACAACTATTGTTAGTTCTCCTCTATGTGTAGCATACACGAGAGAACCCTTAGAACTTGGCGGCAAAAGGAAAAAAAAAACACAAATCGAAACTACAACCAGTTTAGGATAAATATAAAAACTAATTTATGTTTTCGTAAACTATGATGTTTCAATAAACTAATCGTTTAAACAAAGTTTTACGTAAACTAATTTACGTAAACAAAGAAGTAGTTATACAAAATTATGTTTACGTAAACTACAACTTGTTTGAGATAAAGAACTTCGATTTTATGTTTCGTAAACTTAAAAAGAAATTTTATGAAAGCATAAAGAAAAGAAGAAGAATTTCGAGGAAGAGAAGAGTTCCGAAGAAAGGTATGGTTTACAAATGAAGTTTACAACTCGTATTTATAGCAAGAAAATGTTCGAACGTTGGAAGAGAATCCAAAGCACGACAGTGTCCGTGATTCACGCATCTCGAATGTTGCAAAAGTAAGGTAAAATCGCGTTAAAAGAACAAAGTGCACACGCATTCAAAATTTGCGAGATTCTTCTCGAGGAAAACACAGTGTACGGGTGTCAAGAAAACCGTGTGACACGCGTGAAAGAAGATGCTTCTCGAGGTCATTCGGATATCCAAAACCGAGAAGGCAAAGAATAAAATTCTTTACATGTGTGGGAGAAGCGTGTGGTAAATTTCAAGTAAAAAGAAAGGATGGGTCGGATACAACCACACCCACACCCACACCCACGCCACGCACACGCCTCGCCCGAGCTCGAGCCGAGGGCGTGCGTGCTTCATCTGGCGACCATGTAACGGGAAAGGCAATAAGAAATGCAATAAGGTTTAGGAAACCTTTCCATAGTCTAGGGCTTTCCCCATACACAAAGGTCTAAAGACCCAAAGGGCGATGCCCTTAAGGCTAAACCCATGGTATTTAAGTCTAAAACTCTATGTGTTTTAGTCTATATGGGACTAATGTTTTATTCATTCACATGAAAAAACATCTAGGGAGCAATAGGTCTTGGGATCAAAACATGGTCCATGCATTTTTTGAGAAAAACAAAACATAGTTTTTTCTAACAATCCCCCACATGAATAATAAAACATGTCGATAAAACACGAGAAAACATAAGGCAACAATATAAGGCTAAGGTGTCCCAAGATTGAACCTTAACTTAGTGAGAGGTTACTCGAACCGCTTGTTGATACTATGAACGCAATGTCTTGAACCGCCAACAATGAATGCAACCAGAAATATGACCACACTTGATGCCTCAACCGATGAAATCAGGCCAAGCTCTTGCGGTTGTGCCCATTTTCGTGGGCTAAAATCCCGGACTTAATGAATGTCTCTATAGAATCAGCTCCAAATTCTCACAGGAAGCGGCCCCCACTTCCAACATCCACAAAGGTGAGTCCATAAAGAGTGTCCTGCCACACCCCGCTTTAATCTTTAATCAAAGCCATGGAACCCATTAAGATCACAAAAGATCATCCTAAAATTCTGCAGGCAGCACTATCGCACGATTACACCATAGGAGGGACAAATATAGTGCTTTCCCAATATCACCATAAATTAGTTGTCTCATTGAACTTTGATCTTGGAAATCCAATCACAAGGTTGAGTATCCTTCATGGTGATTTATTCTATGAGCTTAAGTCCCATCCCCTCGATGTAAATTTAACTTCCTCTCTCGGTTAAGCCTTTCGTCAAAGGATCTTAAGATTATCTTTGGATTTTACAAAGTCTATCGAGATAATACCAAAGAGAGAGTAGTTGTTTCACCGTCTTGTGTCTTCTTCGTATATGTATAGACTTCCCGTTGTATACATTTTCTTTGCGCAACCAAGAGCAACTACTTGTCATAGTGGATTGCGATTGAAGACACGAGCTTGGGCCGCAGTGAAATTCCTCCCGTGAAACATCGTATCCATTACCTTCCTCTCCGACTTTTTCCAAGGCTATAAATTGAGACTCATAGTGGATTTAGCTATACATGTCCTGTTTGGTAGGACTTCCATGACACACACGCACCTCCAAGTAAGAAGATGTACCCACTAGTATACTTGCACTCTTGATCGATATCCGATTGGCATCACAATACCCTTCCAAAGATGTACGGATACTTCCAAAAACTTAAGCAATAGTTTGAGGTCCCTATCAGGTAACGTAAAACTCTGAAGAGAACATTCCAGTGATCCCCCTGGGTTGTAAGTATACCTCGCTTAATCTAATCCAGAGTAAGCAATATCGAGGTCTTGTACAGAGTTCATCAAATACATAAGACTATTGCAATAATGCGAGAATACTCAAGTTGATCAATACCCTTACCCATGTTCTTTTTCAATTTACAAGTGGGATCAAAAGGAGTAGATACGGGTTTAGCATTTTCATAATTAAATCTCTTTAAAATCTCTGGTTGCCAAACATAATGAGATTGACTAAGACTATATCCATGAGACATCTTCTCGATTTTCATCCCTAAGATTACATCGTAGGGCCTAAGTCTTTCATGTCAAAATTATCTCTAAGCATGCTTTTTAATGGTATTAATAATATCAAGGTTCTGCCTAATATGAGCATATGATCAACATATAGGCATACAATAACATGTGAATCATTCGATTTAATGTAAACACATTTATCAGATTCATTAACCTTGAAGCCATTAGTTATCATAACATTATCAAATTTTTCATGCCATTGTTTAGGTGCTTGTTTTAAACCGTATTGCAGATTTGTTCAACTTGAAAACTTTGTTTTCACAACCTTTTACAATAAAGCCTTCAGGTTGGTCCATATAAATTTCTTCATTCAAATCACCATATAAAATGCGGCTTTTAACATCCATCGATGTATATGCAAATCATAAATTGAAGCTATAGCAATCAACATCCTAATCGAGGTGATTATAGAGACTTGTGTGAATAAGTATCGAAGAAATCTAATCCTTCCGTTGTCTATAGCCTTTAGCTACCAACCTAGCTTTTATATTTATCTATAGTTCCATCTGCTCTTAAGTTTCCTTTTTTGAACACCCATTTGCAACCTATGGATTTACTTCCGGGAGGCAAGTCTACAAGCTCCTAGAGTTTCGTTTTTTATGAATGGACTCCAATTCATTTAATGAAGCTTCTTCCCGAAAAGGAGCTTGGAGAAGTCATAGCTTCCTTGTAGGTTTAGGTTAGGATCAGTAAGAGTCAAAAAGCAGGCCAAAACTTGTTTGAGGTTCTAACCCTCTTACTTCTTCTTGTTCAGTCTCATACTCCAAAGTTGGAGTTTGACTAGTCGATGGAACATCCGGAGGTCATCATGGACCCTTTTCCGAGGTCCAGGACAGCAAAGGAAATATGTGTTCATAAAACATGTAAAGATCTCTAGATTCCAATATGGTGTTCGACCAATGTTATTATGGTCAGAACCGATGACCATGAACCTGTATGCAATTGTATGCTCAGATACCCTAAGAAAACACAATCGACTGTTTTAGGTCCTATTTTAATTTTCTTGGGAAGAGGAATGGCCACCTTGGCCAAAAACCCCCACACTTTAAAGTATGCATAGGAAGGTTGTTTACCATTCCACAATTCATAAGGAGTTTTATCAGATTTTTTAAATGGAACTCGGTTCAAATATAGCAAGCAGAGAGGATAGCTTCCCCCACAAGTTCGAAGATAACCTCCGAACTTGTCAACATAGCATTTTACCATATCTATGAGTGTTTTATTTTTTCTTTCAGCTACACCATTCGATTCTCGTGAATATGGTGCAGTTGTTTCATGAATGATTCTATTATGTTTACAAAACTCACCTATGGGTATCACATACTTACTGCCATGTCGACCTAAGAGTTTTAATTTTAACTCCTTTTTGGTTTTCTACCAATTTTTATAAAATTTGAAGGCCTCTAAGGCTTCATCTTTACGAGAAGATGAACTTTGACAATAAACGTGAGTAATCATCTATAAAAGTGATGTACCATTTTTACCACCTCTTGTTGGTGTTGATTTCAAATCTCCTAAAGGTGTATTAGTTCCAAAGGAACCATTTTACGTTCAATCCTTTTATTAAAAGGTTTTCTTGTATATTTAGATTCAACACAGATTTCACATCTTTGATTTTTATCAAAGTTTATTTTTGGTATGCAACCTAAATTAGCAAGTCTTTCTAGAGATTTGAGATTAACATGTCCAAGTCTATCATGCCAAACATGTGAAGAGTCACAAACACATAAGGAAGAAGATGCATTAACATTCAATTTCAAATCGATACACTAAGCTTAATCATGTTATCGGTAACATAACCTTTCTACGAATTCACCATGCTTAGAAATAACAACAAGTATTAGATTCAAGAACAATCTTAAAACCTTTTCCTAGTAAGATAGTTTTAGAGATAAGGTTTTTGCATATGTCAGGACGAAATACGTCATTCAATGCGAGAGTTTTTCTGAAGTTGTTTCGGGTTGACCTTGCCTTTCCCCACCATTTTCGCGGTGGAAGAGTTTCCCATGAACAATTTCTCATCATCTCCTACTATGACATAGGAGGAGAAAGCATTTCAATTTTTTTACAGAGACATGCTTGTGGCTCGAGAATCCAAGCCACCAGTCTCTCACATTAGTCACACTAGAGACAAGGTCGACTTCGGACACTATGCCGGTGAAATATCAGAATCATCTACTATGTTTGCCTTATTTTTTGTTTTGGATCATATTTGTTCTTTTTAGGGGCCTTACAGTCTTTAGCCATATGTCCAGGTTTACCACAATTAAAATATCGCCTTTGATGGTGTGCTTAGTGACACCACCCTAGGCTTAAAATTGTTACCTACGGGTTTTCGACGTCCATTACGTCTATTACCCATTTTCTCGGATTCTCCAGGACTTTTCTTTGAAGCAGCTTTATCATCCAGAACATGCTTTGTTGGACATGTTTTTGCTGTTGCATCATGTTCTTGTCCTTGCCGCACATGAGCTCCTCAACCTCGATCTTTTTCCAAGCTCCACCATGGTGATTTCACGAGTCTTGTGTCGTAGCCTCTCTTGTATTCGCTCCATGAGGGTGGAAGCTTTTCAATCACAAGCCGATACTTGTAGAGATTCATCAAAAGTCATGCTTCTGCAAGAATCTCGCTGATGAGGAGTTGAAGTTCGATTAACTGTTCTACCACGGCTTTTCGTCGGTCATGTTGATTCAAAGAACTTAGCCATCAAGAACTTCTTACTACCAGCACTTCAAGATGATATTTTCTTCAAGAGCTTCCCATAAGTCAAAAGCATTAAAATTTTCTTTTGCATTATAGAAGTCGTGACAAAGAGTCATCAAGACAGGTTAAGAATATGATTCTTGCACGAGTAATTCTTCCTATTCCACCTTTCCGGTTTATCTTCATTACCACGGTGATGAAGTCTTCTCTGAGGGTCTATTTAAAGCAAGTCCATCTAACCTTTGGTCGTTTAGGAAGAATAACATTTTAGATCGCCATCTCTTAAAGTCCATTTGAACTTTGGTGGTTCTTTCTATTTTATTTTTCCCATGTTCTTACAACAATTACAATATCACAATCTTCAATATTACAATAAGGCAAATATTACCTTTAGATTGTTGGAACTAAATTACAATAAGCGTATGCAAATGAGAAA